>APFE031115804.1:37427-48323 GCA_000404065.3 Pinus taeda
GGGGCCAAGGCCCAGGCCGTCGCACTGCTGGTTGAAGTCGATCACCGGGGCGCTCAGGCAGGGCGCGCGCAGTCTTCCTTGGAATTACTTGAATTACTTGTGTATTTTACTTCTGTTAATTGCATGCGATTATGTTATGTTGAATACTAGGTTTATGTTTTAATGCTACTATGATGCACGAATCTATATGTTTCTCTTTGTTATCTGAACACAAGTAAGAATATCTGTTTACATGAAGATAATCATAATACATGTTGAGGATAACCAATATTTAAGCTAATCAGTATAGACATAGAAGTAAGGATAAGTACAGAGGTGCATAAGCATCTTAATTGACTATTTAGGGTCCGCAAAGAATGATCGGAGACTTTCGTAGAAGCTTCAAGGACGAATAAGAGAAGTACTCTGATAAGCCCTAAAGGGCTTATCAATCTACGCAAAGGTAGAGTAAGGGTATAAAACTGACATCACAACCATCTCAGGTGTAGAAACTTGGTTCCCGCATCCCCCCATACTGCTTCGGGTGAGACTTCAGTCTGCACTCCACAGATTGATGCTGAAAGGGCCAACAGTGTAGGGATTTGCTTGACTAATTAACGTCGAACCTAGGTCAGGGCCCATCAAGCCAACAAATGGTTCCATTGCCAAGACCGGGATTTGCATAACAAGATGTGTGATGTCGCATCATTGGAGTCCAACTAAGAAAGAGAATGAAGACTAGTTGGATAGAAAGATCCATGAATTTGTGGCGCAGGATAATAGGAATCTGCGATTGATGAAAGAACAATGGTTGGATAGATATTTGTACATAGAGATACACGAAACATTTCTATGTTCCTTCCCAGTTGAATTATACGAGTGGATCGTGAAGTTGGCAGACAGCCAAGGGAGGTGGAGGCTTGACGGTCTGATTGTCTAGACCCCAGAGTTAGTATAGAAATTGGAAGCCATTGAAGGTAAGATCGCACGCGCTGTCGATCATTGGCTCAGCCGTATCATAGGAGGGTTAGTGAAAGAATTCGTGGTTGATACTTCAGTTAGTTACAACGAAGAAAAAAGACACTTCTTCAAAGGGCCGCAAGGTAAGTATTTAAGGTATTTAAATACTTGAATTAAGATGCTACTGTGTGAAAACTGGGTTATGAAGTTGCCTTGATGTTTGGGGCTATGCAAAGTGGAAGAACTTTCAGGGATGGGGGTAGAAAAGGCCCGGAATACAGTCCATTGATTGAACCTCCTCTGAGTGACGACAAGGGAGCAACACATGCTTCTCCGCAGAGCACTATTCAGTTGATAAAGAAAGGGTTCCCGCGAATACCTCATCCACCCACACCACCTCCATCTTCACCTCCACCGCTTACACCCTCACTCACACCACCACCACCTCCACCACCATTGAGTATGGCAAATTTAGTAAAGTTGCCTATGTTCAAAGGCTTGGGGAATGAAGACTCGGACCAGTTTTGGTTCGTCGCAAAGGCTGTATGGGAAGCTCGGGGTATCATAGATGATCAAATGAAGAAAGAAACGTTGGTTAGTTCTTTGCAAGACCCCACACTAATGTGGTACATTAAGTATTGCACTGCTAACCCAATGTCTGCGTTGGCAGATATCGAGACTGCACTGAATAAGGAATTCAGTAGACCTAAGTCTGAAGCGCAATTAATTCTGGGATTCAAAGAGATCATGATGAAGCCTCGTGAGACACCTTGGGAGCTAAGATCCATGAAGCTAACATGAATCTGATATATGGGTAGCACCGCGAATGGTTTGTGGTTGCGCTCCTGCCTCATCTAAGGGTTGTGTTATCACAACAGAAGATTGGGACTCAAGCGAAATCTCTGGAGATTGTGATGAGATTTCATGAAACACCAATGCCAGATGCTAATCTAGGGGTTCAACATATTCATGCACATTTGCAGAACCTCTGTGTGGAGATGCAGAGTCTAAATAATGATAGAACAGTTTGGAAAGAGATACGTGAAGAAGTCCAGTGCTTGAAATGAAAAGGTCAAGGGCATGAAAAATATCACTATTCAGTCTTTGTGAATTATGTTACAGCAAGGGGACCAATGCCTCTAAGGCCAGAAGTTGCAACAGGGCCAAGTACAGGGCCCACGCTATGGTGTGTTATCTACCAAGTAGCTGGGAAACATGTCATAGGAAATTGCTATTTTCTGCAGAAATTCGTAAAGACACCACAACATCTCTTCTGCAACTTTTGTCAATCAGTGGGTCATGACGAGCTCAATTTTCCTAGTTAAAAATTAATGATGGACAAGACACAAGCATACAGGGTGTAGGCAGAAATGCAGCCTCTGGACTAAGGTGCTGGAGGAGCGCGAGGTGAGTATCGGGGGCACGTACAAGGCCGAGGTGGAGGAAGACCTAGTAGAGGTCAAGGGAAGGTTATTTGCTACAATTGTGGAGGACCAGGACACTACACACAATACTTCCTGAATCCGGCGTGTTTGTCATGCCGCTATTGTACTTAGTTTGACCATGCGATGAAGGATTTCCCTATTTTGTTGGCTAAGATATGTGAAAAGGGGGCACAACCTCAGCAGCCGACTCAGAACCTGCAAATGATGAGGTTTGAGCCTTGCGAGGAAGACCCTAAGGTAAATATTGTGCTGCAGAGTAGAGTGACGACTAGTGAGGATAAGGGGAAGCAGCATGAAGAAGGTGAGTGGGTCTGGAAAGTGCCAGAAAAAGAGACTGGGTTCGATCTGGAATGTGCAAAAGAAACATTTATGGAAGCGAATAAAAGTTTCATTGAGGCCTCTACCTCAGGGAGTCAATAGAAGCTGACTGAAGAAATGGACCCGTCCATGATTACCATGTTCCTGGAGACCTACATGAAATTGCTACCGGATAGGTGCATTGGCAAGGAAAAACGCCACTAACGAACCGTGCTTAGTCAGAAATCTTGGTAAGCATAAGGTAAGGAGTGGACGTGAGATGAGACTTACTATGCAGATAAGAGAATACAAAATGGACCAAGTTATCTTGGACCTAGGGTCCAACGCAAATGTTTTGCGTAAACAGACATGGGAACGAATGGGGAGACCTACGCTATAGTGGTCTCTAGTTCAGTTAAGAATGGAAAATTAGCAAAAGATCATCCCAATGGGAGGTTGCAAGGAGTAATACTGGATATTGAGGGCGCAAGCGCATTGGTTGATTTTGAAGTGATAGAGACTATGGATGACAACAATCCTTACCCTGCGCTCCTGGGGATCGGTTGGGCAACTGACATGAATGGGGTGATCAATCTGAAGTAGCGGAAGATGATATTTGAGAATAAATCGCTTCGTGTAGTGGTGCCACTCGACCCTGCAGAAGGACCGTGCTATACTGAACCGGTCCACAATTATGAAAATGATGATGATTTGGACCAGATTTACAAGATAACGATGCGAGATCAGGATTGGGTGAATTCGACAATAGATGGATGCATTGCATAGGACTATGAGATATCCTGCACATCAGATTTAGATGAAGAACTTGAGCACTGGAAGAATTGACTACATGAAGTATCTACGCTACGCTGTAATATGATGACCAAGCTCTTGCGCTGTGTATCATCAAAGCAACAAATCTACCTTACTATGATGGGTTAACTGATGTTGATCACTTTTTGGATTCATTTGAAAGGGAAGTACCATAGAAGCATCGCTTCCAGGCATTGGATTGGGCGTTGTGCGCTACGCCCCCAAGATGGTGGGGTACGCACAAAGATAGTTTGATGATTGGCGCGAATTAGAAGGACGATGAGGGTACACTTTGGCCATTCAAATGTACGATTAACAGAAAAGTATGATGGGAGAAATGATCTGCATGACCATTTGGCTAGATGGATTGAAGTGTATGAAGCAAAGCCTCAGCCAGAGTGGGTCCATTTGTTTTGTCATACCTTGGATGTTATACCAATGAATTGGTACTTAGAGACAAAACTGTGCCATGGCACCGAAGAATGAGATGTTTTGCGGTAAGGAGTTTTGATGATGTTCAGTTTTGAGGATGGATTTGAATCTATCGATGAAGCATTGTAGGAGGTTAAGACAACAATCTTCAGGATACCATAGGATCCTCTAGATTTGGTTCAACCTAATTGGACCACCCAACTGAGCCACGCGCTAGAGTGTTACAATTTAACAATGGAAGAAGAAGATGAAGACCCAAGGAAGATTAATATCCTGGAGAATGGAGGTCATTGCAAAGTTGAAGGATCGCAACTAGAGAACCCCGACATAACTGAGCCACTCAAAACTAGATTGGTGAACATTGGCATAGAGGCAGAGCCGATGTTTGCAAAAATTGGGGACTATTGGGATGACGTGACCGTAGATAAGGTCGACGAACTACTCCGTGAATATCAAGATTTGTTCCCCACAAAGTTTGCAGATTTGAAAGGGATAATAGGAGTCCTCGGTGTCATGAAGATCACCCTAAAATTAGACACAAATCCTGTGAAGCAAAGACCTTACTGCCTCAATCCGAAGTATAAAGAAATGGTCTGCTTGGAGTTAAATAAGATGCTCATGGCAAGTATCATTGAACCAACTGAAGAATATGATTGGTGAGCCCAATAGTAGTTCAGGAAAAGAATCAGAAGGAAGAAATAAGGATATGCATAGATCTCAGGAAATTGAATGATGCCTGCATGCATGATCCCTTCCCAACTCCGTTCATTGATTAGGTCCTGGATAATGTTAGCGTCCAAGAAGCATATTCGTTCATTGATGGGTTCTCTGTGTACCATCAGATCAAGATCACATCGAAGGATAGAAGTAAGACAACCTTCGTGACTGAATGGGGATGTTTCCAGTATATGGTGATTTCTTTTGGGCTGAAAAATGCACCAGCGATGTTTTTGCGCATAGTCATTGCAACATTCAAGGATTTCATTCATAAATTTATGGAAGTATACTTTGAAGATTGGACAATGTTTGGACTGGTAAAGTGCCATGTGGCAAGTCTACGCTTGATGCTAGATACATGCTGAAGGTACCAAATCGTGCTCAATCTGAAGAAATCTTTGTTTTGTGTCCCTTTTGGGATCTTGCTGGGCCATGTGGTATGAAAATAGGGCCTGATGGTAGACCCAACAAAGATCGCACTCATAATCAATTTGGAGGTGCTAAGGAGTGTGAAGCAGCTACGCACAACACTAGGGCATACAGGATACTATAGGAAATTCATCAAGATCTATGCCCAGATCACCACACCAATCAAAAAATTGTTAAAGAAGGATGTTACGTTCTATTGGAATGAAGAATGCCATAAGAGCTTGGATGTGCTAAAGGAGAGAATGGTCACCACGTTGATCCTGGTCTTCCTGGATTGGAAAAAGGAGTTACATGTGCATGTGGATGCATCATGCATTGTGCTGGGAGAAGTACTGACACATGCTGGTGAGGGGGACTTGGATCATCCTATAACATTTGCAAGTAGGAAGTTGTCCAAAGCGAAGAAAAATTATCCCATGACAGAGCACGAAGGACTAGCTATGGTGTACGTGCTCCATAAGTTCAGGCATTGTTTGTTGGGTAGACATTTTAAGATGTATATAGACCATTCTACATTGAAATACCTGGTAAACAAGCCTATGTTGGGGGGGAAGATATGCAGGTGGCTGTTGTTTTTCTAGGAGTATGATTTTGAAGTTATTGTGAAACTAGGACGCTTGAATGCTGGACTAGATCATCTGTTACGCATTGAAATAGGAGAGGAGCCTATTAATTTGGAGGAAGGACTACCCGATGTGCAAATATTTGCAGTGCGTGTCGTGGACAACCACTTTGAATATATCATATGCTTCTTGACAACAGGAACGACTCTGGAAGGATATATAAGTCAACAGAAGAAGGAATTGGTGGTGTGCGCGACAAAAGTTTCTGTCATCGCAAGACACTTGTACAAAATGGGATTGGATGAAATATTGCAACATTATGTGCCAGAGTTTGAACAAAACAGCATCCTCCCTAAGGCTCATAGTGGAGCAGCGGGAGGTCATTATGGGGGAAGAGAGACAGTGCAAAAGATTCTACACATTGGGTTGTGGTGGCCGACCTTGCATAAGGATTCAAAAGCATATTGTAGGGTATGCGACGCATGCCAAAGGACTGCAAAACCCTCACATAGGGATGAGCTGCCACTGAATCAGCAGATATCATTATAGCCCTTCGAGAAGTGGGCAATTAACTTTGTAGGACCAATTCAGCCTCTAGCGAAGAAGACGGGTGCACGGTACATCATCACCGTGACTGAGTCCTTAACTAGATGGGTAGAGGCATAGCATGTGAAGGACTGTACAAGCACGAAAACAACAAAACTTATCTTTGAGTATGTATTGACAAGGTTTGTTTGTCTCAAAATTTTAATGAGCGATAACAATACACACTTTCTTAATGAGACAATCAACGTGATGACAAAAGAGTTTCAGGTTTACCATCAAAAGAGCCCGCCATATCACCCGCAAGCTAATGGAATGGTAGAAGCATTTAATAATATATTGGAGAATGTGCTAACGAAGGTTTTCAATACACAAAGAAATGACTGGGATGTTTGCATACCCGCAGTGCTATTTTCTTATAGAACAAATTGCAAGAAGTTTACTAGACAACCGTCGTTCAAGTTGGTTTATGGCATATAATTTGTGATGCCGATGGAGTACATTGTACCTAGTCTACGCATAGTAGCATTCACAGGAATGGAAGATCAAGGAGCCCTGGAGGAGAGGCTCATGTAGCTAACAGCGCTTGAGGAGGATAGATTTCTAAATAGATTCCATCAACAAGTTCAAAAGGAGTGCGAAAAGGCATGGCACAATCGACACATCAAACTACAAACTTTCAAGGTAAATAATTTAGTTCTATTATATGACAACAAGTTTGATAAATTTCCAAGAAAATTTAGGATGCATTGGTTGGGGCCCTTTGTCATCAAGGAGATTACCAATGGTGGAGAATTTCAGTTGGTAAAGTTGAATGGAGAACCATTCCCAGGGCAGGTGAATGGAAACCGATTAAAGCCATACACCGACGATCCGACTAGATGACTACATGATGGGAGCACAGTATTAGTGCTTCAGGCAGCTGAAAGGGGGCATGGGACTATAAAATACACTGCCCAGGTTGGGGAGCTGCATGATTGGGGAACTGCGTAGAATGAAGGAATGTCACAATGTCAGCAAAAACAAGTGGGGAGTTGTGTTATCAAAGAAGGGACTGCTCAAGGTAGCCAGAAAGTGACCATTATGGTCATTGTTCATGACTTGACAGTGGGAAAACGGCTAAATGGAGCGAGGGGGTAGCATTTAAGTCGGAATTTAAGGGCAATATCTATGAAAATATTCCTCTAATCTAGCATTTATGAATGAATTTTGGGGGAACAATCGGATTTGAATTCGAAAATTCCTATAAATTACAGGTGGTTGCCCAATGAAAAACACTTGGCATTTTGAGAATTGAGGTGTTGAGCTCTTAGGTGCCTATGAACCATGAGTACTTTGAAGATTTGATAGAGAGTTCAACGTTTAAGAAGTTTCCAAAGGAAACACAGGAGTTGTTGTCTAGTATCATGTCGACACTTGTAGAAACCATGAGTGTTGGAGAGGTAGTGGCCGCTGAGGGAGCTGCCCCGGAGGTAGCAATAGCAGCTGAGGGCACTGCCTCGGAGGTTACAAGTGTTGAAGTACCTGCAGAGGTACCAAAATCGCCAAGGATGCCCACGCCAAGGCCTACGACGACCAAATAGGGTCTGAAAATGAATAAAGATAAGCAGAAAGCGACACCGCCGATGCGCGCGTCACCCAGGAAGCACCCACAAAAGGAAAAGCCCACTGCGCAGGAGAAGGGAAAGATAGTTAACCTGGAATCTGAAGAAGACAGTGAAGAAATCAATATGGGTGGGGATGATATTGATATGGGGACCGAGGACATTGACGTTTAAGGGTACAACCCTATCTCTAAACTACCTAAATACATTCCTCCACACTGTGGTAAGGCTAAGGTTCCCAAGGACATTTATGAGAGCAAGGTCATGCTATATACACCATTGTTTCCAGAGAAGATTGCATTTCATGGACTGCGCCTGGCGCACATCCCCTTTTAAAGCTGGAGGATTTGGTCGATATAGAGTGCTTTCCCCACTTAGCGACTGATCAGTTCATGCATTGTGTCTTCTATAAGGACACTGGTGTGACGGAATTGGAGCCAAGGAAATGGATAAAAGGGGTGGCCAAGGTAGGACTGCTAAACATGCTATGGGTGCCGCATTACAATTGCACACCCATAACCATGATAGTGATCAAGTAGATGTTGTTCTTGGTGCACGATGGTTGCCTGTGGTTAGAAGAACCGATATCACACTGACATGCCGATCCATAGGATCACTCGGCTGTCGCACTCAGGATTAAATCCAGCCATGGAATTTGGTGGAAAGACAGGTGAGCATGACCTTCCCGAGCAAATGAAGGAGAAATTTAAGCTCGTAAAGAAGTTGTGTGGCTACTCCATTTCTTATATAAATGAGCCCACGGTCAAAGTAGCCACCTAGATCCCGACAGGGAAAATTATGAGAAAGTGTAACATAGATGAAGTGCCAGCACCAGTTGTATCATTAGCAGCCCAGTGCATAGAGGGCATATAATTCAACTGGGCACACTATCTCTGCAGCGAGTTCCTCGTGAATTGCAGAGAGGCGTAGGACCACTACAACACCTTTCACTATGCATGCTTGCTGCTATCCATAGTACTAGTTGCATGGGAGTTACCAGAAGATAGTCAGTTTCCTTTGGTTGTGCAGGATTTACAAGAAGCAGCGAAGTTCACTTCACTCTGGGCCACCAAGGATCCCCAAAGGATTAAGGATAGCAATATCTTTTGGAACTTGATGGAGATGAGTATCGACATGGCCATTAACCATAAACTGCGGTTGTCATCGACTGTCTTCAACTAGTTGGCAGGGTATGTGGAGTTTAAGGAAGACTTCCACTATGTCTCCATGCGTGCGTGGAACGATTCTGAGCAAAAGTGGTATGACCTTCCATGCCTTGCCACAGACAACGTGATCATGGCGGTCCTCAACCATTGGCCAGTAGAGTGGCGCACAGTCTCAGACTTGGCTGCTAGGTCTAGCAAGTCTACAACGAAGCGTAAGAAGGAAGAGGCCAAACTAAAGATGGAATAGTTGGCCGAGAAGAGGAAGAAAGAGGCTATGAAAAAAGATAAGTGGAGCGTGTTGCCGAAAAATAGATAGAAGGGCGGGAAGAAGAGGAGGAGTGTGACTCTGACAGGAGTCAGAAATCGCCTTCTCCAGAGACAAAAGAGGAAGAGCAACGATCCGACCAGGGAGGAGCAAACCCTGAGACTAGTCCGTTCTAGGTTAAGCACAATAGGGAGCAGGAGAAAGTAGGGCTGCAGAAGAAGTCCAAGGCTAGCAAAACGTCCCTCGACCCAATAACCTTGACAGAGAGTGATTTGAAGGACATTGGCGATGCAGTGAGGGATGCGACTGCAAAACTACTACAATAGTCTGAGGAGAAGAAGAAACATGCCTTGGGTGCCATTCATACAGGTCTGCGTGAGCTGCAAATCTAGCTGTCGCAGATACATAATAGTGTGGGCTGAATCAGCGTGGTATCAACTAGTTTGGTGCCTGGCGCTTAGAAGAAACATGCACGATGCACACACTAGATCCCTGGGTAATAGTGCTACTGGATGGAGCGTTGACTACAGAAGTAGAAGATGACAGAGTCACTGCCAGTGCCCTCAAGTGGGTTGGGATAAACTTGGCCATGCTTCCTAGTGAAGCCCTTCACACTTTGCAGGATGGTGTCATCACGAAACTTCGGGCTCAAGAACAGCGCGCACTAAATGTTATCAGTGAGAAGAGGGTAAACAATGCTCATATGGTTGCACAGAATAATTCTACCATTGATCTTCTTAAGGCCATCACGGACAAGAATGAGCATGTGACCAAGGTAGTGGCTGAGGCATGTAGTACTATTCCAGAGCTAGACATTCCTAAAGATGCGCTAGTGGATGTGAGAATTTAGAAGCTCGTTGCCGGAAAGCGCAAAGTGCAAATAGGGCTGGCTAAGGTTCATTTTGATCTGAACCTTAAGATTGCAGAACTCGAGTTGTGGGCCTAGCCTTTAGCTCCGTTAGAGGTGAAGGAACCGTGTGAGGCCACTATCAAAGATGCAGTCACAGCTATAGATGTCGCCGTGAAGGAGTGCACTGCGCTCTTCGAGCAGTTGCAACTATAGATGCCACCGTGAAGGAGTGCACTGCGCTCTTCGAGCAGTTGCTCGAAGTAGTCACCAACCTACAGGAGGATCCTACTGTGAAGAGGCTGGAAATAGATGCGCAGGAGTTGCAGTAGAGATATGACCAGGTTAAAGCGACGACGCACACCGTCAGCATTACAGAAAGGTTAGCAAAGCTGTAGGGAGCAAAGGCACTGAAAGAACAGGTGGATGCAGCTCAGTGTAAGGAGACAATACTCAAGGCGAGATTGGGGCCTTGGCTATAGGTGGCATATGTAATCACTGCTTCCATTGAAGGGAAATTGGTCAGTCTGTAGGCAACATAGCAGAAAATATAGGCAGACAGTGTAGAGCCAGCAACAGAGTAGCTGGTCGAGTAGGTGAAGCAGGCAGCAACACAGTGCATCGCCGAAGTCGCAGTGGTACAAGTGGAGATGGGAGGGATTCATGAAAAGCTGTGCCAGCAGGGTGACTTGAGGGCAAGTCACCAGATTTGTGTTGGGGACCTGTTGGGAACAGGTCCCATGGGGTCAATTTCGGGGTTAAAAGCCCAAGTTTTGGGGCTAAAAGCCCACGTTTTGTGTAAACAATGTAAAGTCTCTACATTTTGTGGCCGCGGA
>APFE031115809.1:0-13955 GCA_000404065.3 Pinus taeda
GGGGGCTGAACCCCCCATATGAACCCCCTATGCGCCCAGGGAAACAAACAGGGGTGCCGCCCCCACACTTGCAGCTAGTCGTGGAAAGAATTTAACACACACCCAATGGGGCCAACTTGGCTTATTGAGATAATTTTGACTCAAGTTACTTCTTTTGAAAATTCTTTTTCTAGGCTTTGAATAAGGCTTTGACTTTGACCAATACAAATAATAATGAGCATGAAGAACATGCTTGAGTAAAAAAATAATTTGACTTGAGCATGAAGAACATGCTTCAATAAAAAAATAACTTGACTTGAGCATGAAGCCCATGCTTGAAAAATAAATAAATCTTAGCATGAAAAAGAGCATGCTAGTAAAAATAATTATTTTACTAATCATAACAATTTTTCATTATGAAGACTGACACTAGTTACATTTTCAACAAAATGAGTATTACCAACTTTCATCCATGAAATTGATGAGGTAGGAGCTTATATAAACACATCACACATAGGATATTCATTAGTTACATTTCCATTGTGAAGACCTATAGAAATTAGCAAAGAATAAAAGGTTATTAATGAATAATAAATAAATAAATACACAAACATATCAACATATATGAAACTTTGTAAAGACTAAACTAGAATAGTTGAATGAGCTTGTCTTGGTTTCAAGAATAATTTATTCTCTAGTGAACATGAACAACCATGTGAAGGTGGTAGCTCATCTTTCCCCTCCCCCATCCTTACGTCACTCTTAATTCCCCATACCAAATCTATCTACTAAAATGTAATTGAAAGTGACATAGTACAATTCATGCATATAAATTAGCAACAAACAATAATTAAAGATAAGTAAAAGAAAGAATATGTGTGTATATATGTTGTTGTTTACATATAAAACATATACAAATGATGTGTAAGAAGATAGAAAGACAAAAATTAAGTAGCAACATATTATTTATATTAATAAATTTTATGATCAAAATACACATGTGTCTCATATTATATACAAACACTTCCTTTTCAGTTCATTTGTATAATTTTCATGATTGCCTCTTCATTTCTTGATCCCCTTCATTAGTTGTTGGGCCCTCTTTTGGTGGTAATTAAATATGCATGCATTGATGTGTTCTATGTTTATTCATGTTCTCTTCACTTTGCAGTGCATTGCGTTGCTACAAAGGGGCATCCAATAGAATAACAAAAAGGTTTAAATTGATATTGTTAGTTATTATTCATAGAAGTAGCTCATTTATAGAGATATGATTAAAATGTTCTTTGTCATGTTGAATAGTAAAAATGATTGGTTTGAATGCCATGCATTCCTCCTATTGAAGACCACCCTCCTCTATATGTTTTTCCACAGAAACAAGAAAAGTTACAAGTACATCAACTACAAGTAAATATTAATAATTTTAATCAATAATTTTGATTTTATAGCCATAATACCATGATGTCGGACTGCACACCTCAGTCGCTAGGTTTCACTCCACTTTCATGGGTTTTCTTTTCATTGATGGATTTGTTATTGTTGTTTCTCTCTTGCTTAAAAGAAATAGACACATTAATTTATTGGAAAAATCAAATTGTGAATAGATTTTATAAGTAAACAACAACTAAAGTCCATTGATTTGATTTACCATGTGGCTAAAAGAGGTAGATTTTATTTGCCCCATTCTTTTTCGACATTTTATGAAAACTTGAAAGCCAAAACCTAAATTTATTTGGAGGTTTTCTTCAACTATCACATTTTTTAAATGAGTCCCTTGTATTCCTAGCTAGATTTTTGTTTCTTGTGTTTTTCTAGTCTTGCCTTTATTTCTTTTGATGCAGCTGGGACCCTATCAAAAGTTTCAAATAGGTTAAATATCTCAATTTTTATACAAATATAAAGGAAATCTATTATATTAATTTCAAAATATCATATACCCCCTTGGATTAGGTGGAACCTTTCCTTATTTTCTCATTTTCTTCTCCTTTGCATCCTCCATTAGATTCTTTCATTCACTTTCTATGTTCATAGGAAGATGCTCATGGCTAGGGTATTTTTGCAAATGAACCCTTTTTCATCCCTGACATGTTTCAAATATGTATCATCCAGTGATTTGACTTTTCCTTCGTTGAAGAAATCATCAAACATGGTGACAAAGTGGTCAAGAAGATCCTTTTTCAAACTGACACTTTGGGAATTCCATTGTATGTGTATGGTGCAACCAAGCTCCCAATTCCCTGTTATTCATAGACTTAAAAGGATGTTGTTTTTTGGGAAACAATATTATCATTAATTTAAAATAATTAGAGAGAAGTACATTTTAAGTAGATAATAGGAAACAACTAAGACATTCATAAATACTTGGGATTTTTGGTATTGTGATTGAAATAATTTTCTCTTCCACTAAAAAGGTAATTGGAATTGTTCCCTTGCTAGTAACATGTGTCAATCTAGGAAATCAATTTGTAGAATCTCTGATTGATTCATCTCCACCATCAAGTGCATTGTATGACATTCACTGGGCGGGCATGCCATAGGCCCCAAAATGTGTATTTGTCTGAGTCTTAGGGTTTTCAAAAATAGGTGGAGAGGAAAATAGCCTCATGGTGGATGATGGTATGATGCTCTAATGTTGGTGCATCACTACTATCAACACCAGCCTCATGAGTAGGATGATGTAGAACACCTTAAAAATACCTTTTTTTTGTTCAAATCATATAAAAGTACTAAACTAAAATTAATAAATGAATATATGTGTTTTATGATACTCTAAAAATATGGAAATTATCCCATATCATTGTATGCCTTCCATCAAAATTTTTCACCTTTATTTCTTCTCCTCTATTTCATCACACCTGACCAATGCAATAAATTCCTTGTTTTCCTTACTCAAAAACTTTTTAATTGTCTCCATTGAGTTGATGGATTCAAACAATTCATCATTTTCACCCACATTGTCAACACTAGCTGTGGAGAACAACATATGATCTAGGTAGTACAAGAAATGAAAGGAAATGAAGGAAAGGAATGAAATGCATACATAGAGAAATATAAGAGAAAGCATAATGATTTTTGACAAGAAGCCCTATGGTTTGATGAAATATCTAAAGAAGTGTAAGCACTATCTAATGGGAAAGGAGACAGTAATCCACATAGATCACCAACCACTCCAGTACCTACAATCCTAGATTAAGCCACAACAAACTAGGCATTGCAAGTGGATGGGGTTTCTAAAGTAGTTCCATTTAGTGATCAAGTATAAGAAGGGAAACACAAACAATTTAGCTGACATGCTTCCAAGGCCACCCACAACAAATATCACAACTTTGGTAACTCTAATGCACATGGATCCAATCACCCGTGATGCATATAAAGAGGCACATTCAGAGGATGAGGACTTAAAGGATGTGTTTCAGTAGTTGTAGAGTCACAATCATGTGCACGATGGTGGCAACACTGTTGACTATCATCTCTAGGATATGTTACTCTATAGGTGAGCGATTGCAGTTTATTAGAGAGTCTCACACCTCCAAGGTTGCAGGGCACTTCGGTGTAGGGAAGACAATGGCCAAATTGCAAAGGTCTGTGTATTGGCCCAATATGAATGAACAACTTGTTAGGCTAATAAGAGGATGCATGCTTTATTGTACTAGAAAACCTAGTAATAGGAAATAGGGTCTATATAATCCCTTTCTTGTACCCACTCGTCCCTAGGAAAGAATTTCCATGGACTTTATGGGAGGTTTACCAACAACTAGTAAGGGAAATCACTAATAGTTCATGGTAGTTGATAGGTTCAACAAGATGTGTGTTCTGATTCCCTATAAAAAGATCATCAACAAACAACAAGCAATAAACTTGTTTTTGGACAGGTCTGGGTGCACTTTGGGATACCAAGGAGCATCGCTTCATATAGAGAACCCATATTTATCAATTCATTTTGGGCTATGTTCTGGGAGAAGATGGACATGAAGTTGAAGAGGTCTACAAAATTCCATCCGCAAACATATGGGCATACATAAGTAGTGAACAAGACTGTGGTGTAGATTTTGAGGGGTTACAATTAGAATCATTAAAAGACCCGGGATGAACATCTAGTATATATAGAACACTCTTATAATAGAACTTTCCACACTTCTATTAGTAAGACCCCATTTACCACCTTCACCTTTAGATATTGCATATGGGTAGCAAGGAGGAGTAAGGGTGGATCTTATAAGGGATACCTTGAGGGATGAAAATTTTGTTGAGAATATTAGGAAAATACATATACATGTACATGATACATTACAAAAGTCATAGAAAAAAATAAAGGCCAGACATCATCAACACAAAACGAATAATTCATTCAAGGTGGGAGACAAAGTATGGTTACAGTTGAAAAAAGAGGCTACAGAGTCATGGTAAGAAAATCAAGACTCTATTGTATGGTCCCTTTGAGATACAAGAAAAGGTGGTAGATAATGACTATAGAATTATTCTGCTCCCATACGTGCGCATTTACTCAGTTGTGAATGTGGAGAATCTAAAACTATACGAGTCTTTCATGCTAGATCAAGAATAGGAACATGTCCTACTTTCTGTAGAGGATTTGGAAACATATACTCAAGAAGAGTCGATAGAGGACATAGTTTTGTAGAAGAGGTCCAAAACTACAATATAGGTGCAACATGACCTTTGGCATATTAGGTTGAAAGGGAAACTTTCAGGCAAAGCTAAATGGTACACTCGAGAGAAGGTGGAGGAAAAATTTCCCCATCTTATTTAGTAGATGCTTTTAAAGACCAAAATCCTCTCAAAATGGGGAGACATGATCCGTATTGGATCATTATATTCTTTATCATCCATCTCATTAATTTTAGAGTGGAAAAAGTGGAGGAATAAGCTCATAGAACCATTTTTACTGTAGGACCCAGTTTGGCAAAATAGGGTATGAAACCTTCAAGGATCATTTTAAGGCATAAATGACATTTTTTTGGGATTAAAACTTTGTTTCTCAACGTTTCACCTTTTTCTTCTATTCTACACACAAATTCATTTCCAAGGGCACAATAATCGCCTCAATTGGAGTTTGTACGCAAAATTTATGTCGCTCAGAAATTGACCTTCTTATTTTAGCCACCGTAATTTGAGAGGATGCCACATCAGCCCCCATAACTCATGGAAAAGGGCTAGGCATATCATTATGATCAAGAATAAGATATAATATTCAATAATGTAACTCTATTTAAGAGATGGAGGAGTTAAACCTAACCACTAGTAGGTTATCGGGTTGTGTTATAATTGGGTCACTGGATGGAAAAGGGGTTCCATTCTTTTCGAGCGCATCTTATTCCATAGATGAGAAGAGTAGCAAATAGGGACACGAAGAGAGAACATATAAAGGATTTTTACATTTTAGTAGCACATGGTCCACTAGCCATACTTATTTATACTCACAAACATTTTGTATTTAGAGAAATAGAGTGGAGCAACCTCTCCCTCTAGTTGAGTTTTCTTTCGAAAGTGTTTCTAGGAATAGATCTTGTGTCAAATGTGGTTTGTGATTTTTTATTTTTATTTTCTATGTTTTTTGCATAAATTTTATTTTTCATGCATACGCAATAAACACTAATCTATAGATCCAAAAATCTAAAGAGAAATAAACCCCAATAGCATAGATTTCATATTTTTAAGTATAATTTATCAAATCTGTTGTGATAAACTATCCAGTGGAATATCTATGGTAATTTATAGATCATATTGGTATTAGATCAAGTTTATTTGGATATATTATGGATATTTGCATGGGACATATATTAGCAAATCCAAAAGTCATAAAACCCTAGCCATGGCAAACAAAGTTTTGAATAACTATCCTAATCTTACACAGGAGAGCTTTTCATGGATGGAAGCACAAGTTGTAGATATAAATCATAATGTGAATCTCCTCATGTTAACCCTGAGTAATAAGTTTGGGTTAATTGGATAAGATGGGGTTATAACATAAATGATTGATCAGAGGGGAGACCAAGAGATTGGGAAGAATCAAAGAATGAGTTGAAGAAAGGATCCAAAGAATTCAGCCTAGTTCAAGTGCCAAGTTCCTTGTTCAAAATGTAAGTATATGTCGATATCAAGTCATAACAAGTGAGATTGATGCTTTTGAAGCTAAATCACTAGTTGCAACAATTAGAATTTTATTTCAGTGTTAATCATATAAAGGAAGAATATAATATTTCATTTGCACGACTAAAATTAGACATCCATGCCCTGATTTAGTGGGAAACCACAAAGACCTTGAGTTTGGAGAGAGATCCTATAATGACTAAGTGGGAGGAATTTAGAACCCTCATAAAGTCACAATTTTACCCTATTGGGTATGTAGAGGACCATTGGATCTAGTGGCACTACTACACGCAAAAACATGGTAGAGTGTACAAGAGTACACCATATAGTTTAGAAATATAGCCATAATGGCTATTGATTTGAACAATTAAATTGAAATAAACCCGAGAATGGATGAGAAGATTGTTTGTGCATTAGTGCAAAAGGAGGTGAATCTGAGTAACCTTCAGCAAGGAGGAGAAAGAAATGACCAAACTCTTCAACATTAATATATAGGTTAAGAAGACAAATATTTATGCTCTGTTTGACTCAAGATTGTAAGTGAATCTCATTGCAATAGAGTTGGTCAACAAATTTGGATTGTAATTTTATGATCATCCAAGCCTATATCGATCATAATGGGTAAATAAAAATGCAAAGTTAAGGAACATTTGAGGACAGTTTAACAAGTGAGGACTTTCGCAGGGGGTGGGAGTGTTCAGAGAGGGTTTCACTAAGGTTTTTGCGATCATCCAGTGCTCCATGATATTCCACTATCCATTTCTTTCCAAGACTTATGTTTTTATAGGGTTAGGTCAACGCTATCTAAATGAAGTTTTACGTTCTCCTTTCCCTCTGGCATAGATCTCTCGATCGTGTCTTAAGTAATATTTTCCTTTTTTCTTCAAACACATGCATGATTTAATCAAGGTTTACTATGGTCTAGGACAAGTTTAAGGTTGCAGGTGTGAATTATCAATATCATTGGAATTTGATCATGGCTTTCTTGCCCTTCATTTCTCTAGTTACCATTTCTCGATGGACTAACATTTATTTTACCCAACAGACACTCCTCACATGGTGTCCATGATGGAGCTAGATGAGGTCAATTACGATCTTGACAACCCCATCCTAAATGACATTTTCACACCGCATATGAAATTCATTCATAGACATTCAAAGTTGTTAAATCCTTCTTTGGATGATGCATTATCCACAGGAAAAATATTGACAACAATCGATGTTAATGAACTATATAGAGAAATGCATCTGCTAATAATCCCAATGATGGTTCAACCTATCATGACTCTTCCCACCTTAGCTTCAATCCTAGCTTCAACAAAAAAACAATAGTATGAAGGCTAGAAGAGCCCCATGGATGGTAGTTTGGGAGGCCTTTGGTATTCCTAAGATGATTAACAAAGTGATGGTGGGAAGATTTACAGGAAATATAATCAATTTGAGCTCACTACGGTCTTAAATGGAAAAAAATTAGGTGCCTGCTATAACCTATTTCCTCGTTTTCCATATCCTCATCTAGGGCTAGTTCTTCACAGTTTTGAAAGATACAGAGGATGTATCGAAGTTTTGAAATTGGATTAGTTGTGGGGCTGCTTAGGACTATTTATTTAGTGATGGAATATAGATTTAGATCCAACGGAATCTCCAATGGTGTCCCAAAATATTTGGTAAATTCTTCCAAGTCTCCCACTACAATTCTAGAACCAAGAATATTTATTGAGGATTGGGAATTTACTTGGTCATTTTGCATGCATGGAGGAAAGATACCTATCTAAACAAGATTGTAGATACACCTAGATTATGGTTGAAGTGGATATTCAAGAAGGATTGGTAAATGAATTCAAGATCCAATTCAAAGGACACATCTAGGTACAAAAGGTGGATTACTGAAAAGTGCCATTTTGGTGTTTTTCGACGCAGATATACAGGTCACTCCATTGTGCGGTGTGGGAAGTTAGTTAGAGGAACCATGCCACCAAAAAATATTTGGTTAATAAAATTTGAATGAGATGTAGGACCCAATCGAGAACTCTTTAGTTTAGAATATAAAGCTCGAGGTAGAGCCTTAAAGACAAATCATATGTGGACAAAAAGGAAGCATCTCTTCTTGGTATGTTATTAGTCTGATATTCTCTTAAGAATTATGATCAAAACAATGTTATTCCTAAATCTTGCCTTCCTTGCAAGGCAATTTCGAATGACCATTCTCCTTCAAACACAACTCTTGTTGCTCCATCGATGGTTATAACCTGATTTCCTCATTAGTTATGGCTCCTGATAATCCTATGGATGCATCCTTAGTCCCCTACTCAAACTTGGCATCTGGAATTTTCCCTTAGCCTATTAGTGCACCCTCATCTCCCTCCAACCCTCGTAGAGGGAAGGAATAAATATGACTTGTGTACCAAGTTTAAATCCTCTCCCCATGGGACCAATAGAGGGGGCTTGGACTTAGACACTCCGCATACATTCCATGTTGGAAAAAAATCCAATATCCCAAAATATCAGGAAAAGGCATGGAAGGAGATAAGATCAGGTCAACAAAATACCATTTCTCTTGTTCTTAGAGTAAAGGCTTCCCCTCAATGCTTCCCAAATGATTCTCTTGTCTTGAAATATCAAAGGTTTTAGGGGCACCTAGAAGAGACTAGCCCTCAAAAGGCTCTTGAGGTGCACAAATCTTGATATTATCATGTTGCAATAGACTATTACTTCAGGTCAAAATTCTCAAGCATTTTTAAATACATTTTTAAAAGGATGGTCGTTTAGTTTTGTACATGCGGATTTTCTTTCAAGGGAACTAATCACAGCTTGGAGCCCTTCTTTCTGGGAAGTTTGATCCTCATCCTTCCCTAGGGCCATCTTGATTGATATAGAATTTAAAAATTTTGGTGAGACATGGAATTTTCTCAATGTTTATGGTCCATATAATGATAATATTTTTTTTTGGGAATAATATGTGTTAGTCTAGAATTCTTGCCAAGCGTTATACTATCCTTGAAAGGGATCTCAACTTCATTGTCTCCTTTTCAGAATTATGGGGGTTTAACCCCCATTCATATTTGTTAGGAGATTTCTTGAAACACCTTATTGATTCAAACAACCTTTTGGATGTTTCCCTTATCAAAATTTCTCCGACATGGCTAAACATGAGGCCCAACACTTATGCTATGTCGAAATGACTAGATCATTTCTTGTTCTCGAAAAGAATTTGGCCATCTAGAATAATTATAAAATATTGGGTGGAAGTGGGTGGTATTTATGATCACAACCCTATCTTCCTCATAATTGATGCTAAATCTTCCTTTCCTCTTGCACCCTTCAAATTCAACAAATCATAGATGATGGAAATGGATTTTCAAAATCTAATTGAAGAAAATTGGACACACTTGTCTAATGTCTAGAACTCTTCATATCATAAACAATTATCTGATAATTTAAGGCTCTTAAAAGAAAAGATCAAACTGTGGTAAAATAATTTGAGAGAGAAATAGGAAGCATCTATGAAAGATATTGAATCCAAGATTGATGACATTTTCTCTTCCAATGTGTCAGATGTTTTTTCATCAGAGATCCTGGATCAATTGAGCTCCTTGGAAATCCAAAAGCGATACACCTTAGCTAGAGAGGAATAACTATGGTGACAAAAAATATAGGTCATTTGGATACAAGAAGGAGATGCAAACATCAATTTTTTTCACCAGTTTGCAAATGTTAGAAAAAATATCAACATGATATGGGAGATTGTGGATGGTGATGGTAACATGGTAAGATCTTTAAAAGACAAGGTTAAGGTAGGTGTTCTACATTTTAAAGGATTATTCTCAGATCCACAAGGTTATCCAATCTTGGAAACTCTGGACACACTAAATATTCTCCCCATGGAAATTACAGAGGAAATGATCGAAGTGTTGACCGAGGAGATATCTGAATGAGAGATTTTAGGTTCTTTGTCCTCCATGCAAAAAGACAAATGTCTTGGTTCAGATAATTTTATGCTGGATTTTAAAGTAGGATTCTATGATATTTTGAAATATGACATTCTAAAGGTGGCGAGGGAATCCCAGTCCCAAAGTCGCATGCATGGGACAATCAATTCAACGTTCATTTTTCTGATTCCAAAGAAACATAAGTCAACATCATTCAATGACTATAGACCCATCCCACATTGCAATGTAATTTATAAGTTGATCACTAAAATGATTTCTATTAGGTTGAAACCCATCTTCAAAATCTTATTGGAAGAACAATTTGACTTCCTATAAAATCAACAAATACATGATGTAGATCCACTAGCACAAGAGACTCTCCACTCAGAAAAGATTCAACAAAATCATTCCATCACTTTGGATATTGATCTGTCAAAGGCTTATGATCACATCAATTGGAATTTTTTGAGGCTTGTCTTTTACAACAGGGGATTGATACAAAGGTTTTCAACTAGATCATGGCATGCATTACTACAACTAATTTTTTTTGTGTGTGCTAATTAATGGTAGTCCTTCTTTTTTTCAAAGCATCTCATGAACTTTGATAGGGATGCCCCCTATCTCGCATTATGTTCCTCATTATAGCAAAATATTTAAACAAGTGATCTCGACCTTGTCTTTCCAATGGCCAACTTAACTATTTTTTCTTCAATTTCAATTATAAGCAAAGTCCACTTAATCAAATTACAAAGAAAATATTTAAAAAATCCCTTCTAGTTGATTATTCGACAAATTTACCGACTTGTTCTACAGATTCATGAGGTCAGGTCACGACTTCAAAACAATTTGTTACAACATACACCCAACTAAGGTCGGGGCTAAGTTGGTGTGGATTAGTTAGGGGCTCGAAAGCAACTAAGGTAGGATTTCATGGTCGACTAGACCTCAATTTAACTAAAAATAAAAAATACTTGACTATGGGTCAAGGTCGGCACCAATTTAGATGATTTGGGGTTGAAACCAATCAAATAAAATCACTAAAACAAAATGGGCCTAACTATAGGTCGGGGCCGAACTGCTCCAATTACAACATAAAGTGCTTGTGTGATCTCCGAATGGGCCCTACTCAAGGGTTGGGGCTTATACAAAATCTTGACACACTGTCACTCTGATGATCTGATTGCATAGGGTTCCTGACAATCCTCGTTTCTTGCACCACCGCTTGAAAACATAAAGAATTCATTGATTTCCTTTGGTCACTAACTACAAAAGGTTTTACTTTAAACATTGTTCATAGGGAATATTGTCATAATGGAAGAACCCAATGGTGAAATATATGCAAAGGAACTCGATCTGCAATCCAAGAATACGATGACTCTAATTGAGCCTAGAAATGAAACTTAGGCAGAGATTGTTTACAACAATTCTATAACACATAAATTGAAACAAATTTCAAGTTAATCAAAGAACCAATAATCCAACAATAAAGGTGAATACAATTCTTCAATTTATTCAATGCCTTTCTTTAGAAAACACACTAATCCATACTCACACACTTGCACTCTGAAAACCATTTTCTTGAGCTACAGGTTTTATTTAAGTACAAAAGAATTTTTTTCTAAGATCTACTGGTTGTGGATCTTATTCCTAAATCTAGAAGAGATCTAATTTATTAAAACAAATTACAATATCTTTCAGAATCAACTACAACAAATTTCTATTCTATACAAATTCATAATAATTGAACTAACTATCCCGGCTGCGGGTGTTCGAAGGTAAGGGAAGTACGGGGGCGGGATTCCCACTGGGCAGGTGGCAGCCCAACCCCGCCACCTGTACACAGCCATTAAAGGCCTGCCACCCCTTTCGCATCAAATTGAATCCGGGACATAAACCTCACCGCATACTAGCCGCCCTTGGCATTCGGCTCCGTGCGCGCAGGGTTATTTCGACTTCCGGGAGGCAGAGGCAGGGTCTGGGTGCGCTCATGGCGCGGAATGCGACGGAGCAGTATAATTACAGAGCTAGGAAGCGGTAAATCATTTCATTCCTGCTGTTTGGTCTTCTGTTCTGTTGTGGATTAACTTGGCTTTTGGTGTGCAGCACTGTGTATGCCGTAGAGGGCCTCACAGGCAAAGGCCAAGGTCGGCATCTCCAACAGAGCCGGCTCCTTCTGTGCAGTTTCATGTCCATCGTTCTCATCTTTCCCTCGCCACGAAGCACCGCTATCGCTTCCGTCGTAGGTTTATTCCTTTGCTTGTAAGTCTGGTTGTCTGGGCCTCTACTGGTAATTTCCCCGTGCATTGTGAGTATTTCCCTTTTGCTCCTGTGAAATCCCGCGCCATCCCTCCATCTGTTCCTCTGCCCTGTCATTCGCTGTCCAGCTTCAGCTCCCTGCACCTCATCGCAGTCAATTCCCGTCCGCCATGCCTAGGGAAAGGCTTCGCCTCAGCAGTCGCAGAGGCGGGTCTCGCGGAGGAGCAGGCGGCAGAGCCAACCCGACACGCTCCTCTGGCTCTTCGTCAGATGATGCTCGTAGTTCCCGGCGAAGTCGAGGGCGAGGTCGTGGGCGTGCTCGCGCCTCTGTCTGTGAGCATATCTCACACCCCACCTCTCGGTTTAGCTTCCCGTGCCTTCTGGATAGTGACACATATTATGTATCTGTTAAAATTGAAAAATGCGAAAGGTCTGTCCCCCAGCCAGTGGCAGAGGAGCACAAGCCTCCTGCTCCAACACTGGGTCAACCAGCTCCGCCCCCCACTCAAAGAATTTGTCAATCCGTTCCGCCCCCAGCACTGGTTCTGGGTCAAAGTAGTCGGCCAGAGACATCAGGAGGTGCAGCGGCGGGTCCAAGTGCGCCAGCAGAGGACGACGTGCCCTACACGGACTCAAGCAAGCCGGTTCCATACAGCTGCAAGGTGGTGGAGGAGCAGCCATCCACCTCCGTGGACGACTAAGCCAACTCCCAGGACTCTCGGAGGGCGGGTAATGCAATGTATTTTTGTTAGTCTGGTGTGTCCTGTTCTCTGTTTCCATAGTGCAATTTTCTTTGTACAGCTGAAGCTATGCTCAGCTCTATGCTTGATAATCTCAGTTCTTCAGTGCACTGTTGTCTACGGCTATCTAGTTCGAAGTAATAGTCTGGGAATGGGGTCTATTGTGTCTGTAAGGGGAAAATGTCTGGGTCAATCAGCTTACATTTTGAAGGGTTAGTGTTTCTGTGCAGACAGCTGGTTTTACAGATAGGTTTAGTCACAATTGTCTGTCTGGATAGGTGTTTCAAGGTGCCAAATCCATCTCTGTATGGTGATATCTGAGGCATGCCTCATTGTAACTTTTTGAAGCTTTTTGTACCATAATAGAATTAGCCTAATTTACAAAAAAAATAATAATTGAACTAACTACTAATTTCCATAAATATTTCAAAAATTTAAATTAAATTCTGGGAACCCACTTGCTGGAGTAAATTAATTTTTGACCATCACGGTCAAAATGAATTCACTGATGGTGATATTCCCACATCAGACTCCTAGGGAAAGAAAGTCTTCATAAGAATTTCCATAGTAGTACCGTACTTCGAAATTTTTGCTTATGTCATCCAAGTAGAGTCTTCAATTAGTTGAATCTTCCACTTCATTAAATACTGATAATATTCTTTACCTTTGGTTCTTTTCATCAATTTCTGGTCCAACACTGCTTAAATCTCCTTTGGGACTGCTTTTAGAAGTTGGCTTTCCCATCCACAAGTTTGATTTTCATTACTGACAATGGCATCATTCACAGTATTGTCTTCTCCTTTGAAAGGATATATGCCAACTACATTGAAGATAGGTGAAATGCCAATATCTTGAAGGATTTCTAGTTCATGTGCATTAGAGGAAAATTTCCTCAAGATTTTACAAGGACCAATCTTCTTCTCCATGATCAACTTGGTCAAGG
>APFE031115813.1:0-18281 GCA_000404065.3 Pinus taeda
CCGTCCATAGTCAAGCAATAAGGCATACCATGCACCATCCAGTGGAGATTTATACTCCACCTTTGCAGTGCGTTGTCCAGGAGCTCTTGCCATGGCAAAATGTTGATAGTGTTATGAACAAACTGTCTCCAAGAAATCTGAAATGTTCACATTCATGAAGCTTTTTGTCCTCTTCTGCCACTGGGAAATGGATTGGCCATTTTAGCTCCGAGTAACTTTCTTAATCAAGGATGAATGTTCACATTCATGAAGCTTTTTGTCCTCTTCTGCCACTGGGAAATGGATTGGCCATTTTAGCTCGGAGTAACTTTCTTAATCAAGGATGAATGTCAGATGTATTTTGGTTTTTGGGATCTTCTGGTCTTTTTCGATATCAATATGTGGTATCTTAGTGTACTTCTACCGTTGTCGATGTGCTTTTGCTAATATCTTTCCGGTTAACAAGTCCATTAGAAACAAGGGCAGAGGACTTTTGCATCCAAATTTTCCACTATATACCTCCAACATGAATCAATAGAAAATTTAGAGTTACAAAAAAGATAAATAATTTTTTTTAACTCTATCTTTATTTTAGAAAATTAATATCTATCGAAAAATTAAAATATAAAAATTAAAACAATCTATTATACCTAATAATTAAAATTAAAAAAATTGGAATAATAAAAATGTGAATAACGAGAACTAACAAAAACATAGAAATAATCATTATATAATAAAATTTATTTAATTTTTAAAATGTAAAATTGGTTATAATAAATAAGCTTAACAAATAAATTCAATCAAATAAAAGCTTATAATAATCATAAAATTGATTAATTTTTATTATATAATATATAAAAATGATTTCTATTTAAAAAATTACAAATATTCTTAGTAAATACCACATATATATACAAACTGAATTTAATTTTTTATGATATAAATATATTTAAAATTAATTTATATTTAAAAAATTATCATATATCTAGTAAGTACATATCTAAAAAATGTATATGTGAGAAATTTTTATCTTTAAAAAATTCCTAATAAGTCTATGATTAGCTCATTTTTTTTTTTTAATTGTTTAGTTCATTAATAAATACAAAACAATAAGAAATTAATTTATAAATTATCATTATTTTATATATCAAATTTTATTTATCTATTTCCTAATTTCTCTTTTTTAGATCATCTAAAAATTAAAATAACAAATTTAATATTAATTTGTAAGCATTAATCACTACTTCAAATATACATATATTTTTGCCAAATAGAAAAAGAAATTATTCAAAATATATACAATTTGATATGACCTTTCCTCCTTAAAAACCCATAAGCCTGGCGATTTAAGCCATCGTAATTAAGCAGCACACGCAATTGTGAGAGGCTACTCCTCAAAAGCATGTTGAAGCAAAGCTAATGTATTATCTAATGGTTTCAACGATTCATTAGAAAACTGTTGTTAACTCGGTGGGTGGGAGAACGGTAGAACAATAATACAATTAGGACAAGAAGTCATCCGAATTTAACAAGATTGTTGCTAGTCATTATATTTTTATATTATCAAAATCTCTATCCTAAATCATTTAAAATAAAATCATGCTACATAACTGAAAATTTTCTTACCCATATCATATATACAATAAAATCATTAAAAATCCAAAAAGATGCCGTAACCATTACAAAATATGACAAGACGGGCTGCAGGGCAGCTAGTCCCCACGCGTAAGAGCCCATCCACGGTGCCCTTAGGCCGGTCAGCGTAAAGTGAGTTGTTTTTCACTTGTGCGTTGAACGGTCCCCTCTATGAATTGAGCTTTCAAAGATACAATATACTTGTATATGCACACAACGCATTTTAGTGGCACCACATATCTACTTAATTTTTAAGTAATTGAATTATTGCCATATCGTTTAAATTTGATGTTTCAATAACTTAGAAAAAGTGCACGCAGCGTTGGTTGGACACTGAAACAAACCACCACCTCCATGTATTACACGTGCTCTTCCACCCTGAAGAGCGCTATAGCCTGCAGAAGGTAGACCTACTGCTGATTAATGCCTTTGCCTCACGAATAGCCTGCTGTTGTTATCGAACTCCTCCATTTCGCAACCTGGACTGAAGTTCCTTCAGGTAACTTGTTACCCATCTACGGCTCGAGTATTTCAACTCCGTCGCGCCCAGGTCCTCCCACCGGACCCTTTTACAGCAGGCCTGATCTCGGAGGAATTGGTTGCAGCTGCTAATCAATGTTTTCTAGTTTGAAAGACGACGAAGAAACGAGGTCGTAGAAATAGAAATAGTGAACCAGATGACAGTGAATTGGAGGATTGGAATGCACTGTGGAGGAAATTAAATCCGGTACGTCTTTATTGCCAGTACAGGGTATGGATACTTGTTCCAGGTAACTTATCCGCATGGTATGTCGTCCCTAGTTTTCATTTCTGGGTTTTGAAACAATGAGCTTAGACTATCCATTTGCAAAATTCTATGCGTCGTGTAATCAGAGATATATTAAAATTGCGTTACTCAAAATCTTTTTTCGATCGCAGGTTTCTCATGCCCAATTCTTTCTGAAAATTGGCTCAATTTGCCAAAGCTACACTTCTATAGTTCCAACAGAACAGCATGTGATGTGGGTTCAAAAAATCTGCCTACATAAAAGGAGAATGTTGAATGCATTGAATTGGGGTTTGTTGAATGCCAGGATTTGAATGCAGGATTTTGAAGATTTCGCCACGGAATGAAGTTGGGAGAAAACCATTTTGGTTACTGGAAATTTAACACTGGTTGATCATTTCATAACATTTTATTTTGATGTTTTATCGATTTTAATTGGTTCATAGGAAAATCAAAGTATTGGCTATTTTGGGTTTGTTAAAAACCGGACTTTCGGGTTCTGAGGACGCAGTTAAGAGTCTCGCTCTCTGTGACTTGCAAAATTTGAAAATTTTACTACATTTTGTTGTCTCGAGCCTTAAGTAAAACAGAGGAAGCGTACTTGGAAATGGCCGATAAGGCCGTCGCGAAAAATACAGAGTTGGCTCTGATGGGATCTTGTGTGCTTGTAATGTTGATGAAGGGAGAAGATGTGTATGTGATGAATGTTGGGGACAGTCGGGCAATCTTGGCCAAGAAACTAAAGCTTGATCTGGGTGAAATTGGTTCTATATCTCAGGCAGTGGGAGAATCTCGGCCCTGCAGCGACTTGGAACGAATCTGTGAGGAAACCTCACACGATTTGGAGGCCTTTGATAATTGTTTGCATGATATGGATCTGCCAGGAAAGAGGCCAACCTTGGGTGCTGTGCAGCTATCCTTGGATCACAGTACAGGTGTTGAAGAGGTAAGATCATAGTTCTTTTTATTGGATTCAACATCATAAACTCATGTTAATTGATCTTCTTTGCCTTCTACTTTGTTCCAACATTCCAAGTATTTACCTTGTCAAATTGGCCTTCTGAGGCATCTTACTGTCAAACTATACGCATTTTAGGATTGATTTGTTTTAGTGGTGTTTCTTCAGGAGGTTCAGAGGATCAAGGCAGAGCATGCAGATGATGTACTGCCTATCATGAATGACCGTGTCAAAGGGATGCTGAAGGTCACACGTGCATTTGGTGCAGGTTTCCTCAAGCAGGTTAGAGATTATCCATTCAGGAATTTACCCAATGCTCAGTGTTAGATCAATCTAGGGTAAACTTTGGTTTCGATCTGTATCAGCTACCTGGGATGTTAGATTAGCTATAATATCATCCATTAAGATTTTAATGACCTTCATGTAAACACACAGAATTTGTATAAACTGCTTATTTTTTTGCATAATTTCAAATATTACAAAGTAAATTTATGTTTGTTTCAGTTGCATAGGTCTGCATTTAAGACATCCATCCATTCAGTTTAAACTTAAGCCTACTCTTACAATGGTATATTATAGCCAGTGAAATAGATTGATAACATCATGCTCTTGGTCTGATGGATGCTTATCTTCTTGTGATCGCAGCCAAAATGGAATGATGCTCTTCTCGAGGTCTTTAGAATTGATTTTGTTGGCACTGCGCCATACATCACCTGCACACCTACTCTTCGTTACCATAGACTGTAATATTTTACCAATGAAGAGGTGGTTAGCCATGTGGAATGGTTTATGTCATCTTGTCCGGATGGCGATCCTGCCCAACATCTTGTTGAAGAGGTCCTCTTTCGTGCAGCAAAGAAAGCTGGTAAGGAGACTTAAATGCTTCGAAATAGCTTGAAATAAAGTTATTTCAATAGTGCTATACAGTGTACTTGTTTTTCTGAAGTATTCAACTGGCATATGGATGCAGGGATGGATTTCCATGAGCTTTTAGATACTTGAGCTTATTACTGGCAGAAAACTAGTGGGCGAAAGCGAATTTGGAGAGGGCGTGGACATCTGCAGTGGGTGAAGATCAAAAGCTAAAAGCTATTCGGAGCTGCTCATCCAGAAGGCATGGTGAGTGTCATATACCAGAAAACAATTATCAATCTTAATAATGGATTAGGAACAATTTCGAGTAGGAGATTACCTTGATGTCAACCTGACTGATCTGGGCCCTCTGCATAGAAAATATGGCCGTTGCAGATGAAGCATAATGGCGATGGACGAAGGGGCGTTGCAAATGAAGCAAAGGGTGAAGGCGTTTTAAGGGAGGCAAGTAAAGTCTGTTGCTTCCATGCAAATTGACACGGCACTGCAACGATGGTTTGACACGCCAGGGCAATTTCGACACGGCAAGGTGGGCAACAGCCATGGTTTAGCACATATGATACGCAATAAGTATTCCTAACATTAAATGTTAGGAGATTAATGCTAAGGGAAACATAGGATTAGTTCATGAAGCTCTTAATCACTTGTACTTTTGCCAATTTTAGCCTAACTTTTCAGCTTGTATACCTCGTACTGAGGCCAAATAAGACGAACATGTTTTTGATTGGTTAAAAGAATAAACAAATAAAAAATATGGTTTTGGTTTTCGTGTCATTCGAAGGAACTTTGTTTTAAGTTGAAATAGTTTTATGGGTTCTCGCGCCGAACTAATTGTCACCGACCAAAACCGATTGCTATAGTCCCTGCCAGGCCCGGAGGGCAGGGACTTTGCCAATTTTAGCCTAACTTTTCAGCTTGTATACCTCGTACTGAGGCTAAATAAGACGAACATGTTTTTGATTGGTTAAAAGCTTAAACAAATAAAAAATATGGTTTTGGTTTTTGTGTCATTTGAAGGAACTTTGTTTTAAGTTGAAATAGTTTTATGGGTTCTCGCGCCGAACTAATTGTCACCAACCAAAACCGATTGCTATAGTCCCTGCCAGGCCTGGAGGGCGGGAACTAAAAAGTAAATTTGAGATACAAAATCATTGTACTAACTCAAAATCATTATTACTCTTTCTTATTCTTTTTCCGACCTAGCAAAACACTACTTTCTCAGCTTCTTACTAATCGAGGAAACTCTGAAGAAATTGTACTCCCGAGTGATCATCAACCCTTCCCGGTGTCAGTAAACAGATACGTTTAACAGTAAGAGTTGTGATTCCATTTGTTGCCGCACCAGGACCATCTTGCCATGAAACCTCTAAAGTCCAAACACATTTGCCATCCTTTCTGTGGGGACACTGGCGAACCTGCCATCAAGTAATATACTTTGTTAGTAGCACACTTATATCAAAATATTTTAGGAAAAAACACACTAATATCAAAATATTTTAGGAAAAAAACAAATCAAGCACTGCTTTTAATTATATATCAATAGTTGTTCATGAACCAGATAAGATCTAAGGCAACATGATCACTTGACAGATGTTGAAAGAAATAATACAAGGAAATCGACGCGTCACTCAAGTTGAAAGTATTAAACGCTACATGAAATTGGGTTCATGCAGCTTGAATCAAAGTGAGAGGTAAAAGTAAAAATTTTTTAACCAATCATTTATACCTGTGTGACAACGGCGTCGTGATATCGCAGATCCCCATAGCATCGGTATGATGCACATAGTCGCATCCCCATTATCACCATGCAGCACTCGGAATCCTGTAATTGCCGGGACAGCGGCCGGCCGAAAGTTTCTTGTCACCTCCTGTACTTTTCTGCTGTTATGTAAATCTACCACTTCCACCTCCCCTCTTGGAAGCACACCTCTGTAACGTATGTTAAATTAGGGAGCGTGTCCTCTGGGCCGTCCATAGTCAAGCAAATACGGCATACCATACACCATCCACTGGAGATTTGTACTCCACCTTTGCAGTGCGTTGTCCTGGAGCTCTAGCCATGCCAAAATGTTGATAGTCTTATGAACAAACTGTCTCCAAGAAATCTGAAATGTATTCTGAGAAGAAATTGTGTAGTGTATTGCTCTTACTATAACTACGCATGGGCAGTATGGGAGGTGCTGCATTTAATGGTAGCATTGTATTTTTATTATTTTACAGTGCCGCAGCTGCCCCATTCACGGCTGGTCAACATCCGCAAGCATCGGAAATAGAAGCTGTATCCGTAACATTAACCCACTGAACAAGTGCTGCCTTTGTTCCGTCTTTGAATATAGACTGGCTCCTTTTGCCAGCCTCACCGCGAAATCTGTGACACTGTTTGAAATATTCTCGACATTTAGATCTGAGAATACTGAGCATATGTTGAGAATATGTTGTAATCGGAAAGGAAAATCTGATCACAACTGTGACACATTGAATGGTCAAATTTTATTGCTATTCAAACCTAGCTGCGAGAAAAAAAAATAAAATAAAAAAAATAGTGAACAATTCTCCAGCCCGTGACAAACTTACAATGTGAAGATCAATTGCATTTTCTCTTTTCTTCTAAGTCTCCATTGTTGTAAGTCTTTCATATTATTATTCTATGTTATTCCTATTATGCATTTTTTGCATTGTCATTTATATTAACTACTAATTTATTTATAATTTTTATTAATTATTTAGTCAAAGGAAATAATATTTATAATATTTTTATTTAATGATGGTGATTTAACAATGGTTATGGACTATGTTCTCATTTACAATGGTAAGTTATTGGAGCGTCATTGTAGGGTGATATACAAAATGAAAAAAAATAAGGGTGTTGGGATTTATATTCTTGTTAAGATAAGTCATTAAAAATGTGTGGAAAATTTGTGTATTGGAAAAAATGCATGTGTTTGTTGAGGTAAGATATTAACAAGTTGTGGAATGGTATAGAAAAGGCCCGGCGATTAAAATGTTGTGAAACGGTATTAAAAAAGCCCAGGGGATTAAAAAGTTGTGGAATGGTGTAAAAAAGGCCCACAATGAAGCTAGTGTATGTTGGAGAAATGTTGTGTATTTGAAAAGATGCATGAAAAGGTGTGGAAAAGGTCCATGGTGAAGTCAATGCATGTTGGAGACAATGCATGTGCCTCTTGGGACTAGATATTAAAAATGTGTGGAGAAAACACAAAGTGAAGCGAGTGCATGTCAGAGACAATGCATGTGTCTAGTAGAGGCAATAAAATATTATAGAAAGGCATATAGAAGAGCCAATGCATGTAGGTGGTTACACAACGTATCCCTCGTATGGGGAGAAAGCATTCAAAAAGCATTCAAAAAGCGTGGAGGAAGCACATGGTGGGAGAAGGTATTGAAAAGCCATGTGTCGTGACGAAGTATAGAAATTAACGATCAATATTTAAGCTATTAATGAACATTTAATATGATGATGGGTTAGATATTCTTGAAATAATTATCACCTAACTATCACATACAACTCATCCCAACGTTGGTAGTAGAAAAAGTGCATCTACAAAGAGCTTGAAAAGAAGTTCATTTTTTAAGTGAATGTTTGGTTTTGGATCATAGTAAAAATTCAACCACTAACATTCATAATGATTATTACTTGTAAAAGTTCATGGTTCTATCAATACTCATGAGTGGTCATAAACTGACTATCTGCCATCTCTAAACATAATTCTTATTACTTATGAAAGTTTATGGTTCCATCAATAATCATGAGTTGTCATAAACTAACTATTTGCCATCTCTAAACATAATTTTGCTATGCACTATTTATCAACTTAATTCCATTTTAACAAAATCATATAAATTTCAAATATTATTTAAATTTTTGACTATCCACTAAACTTATTTTCATTTTAACAAATAAAAAGATCATATAAATTTCAAATAATTATTATAAATTAACAATATATTTAAATGATAAAAATATTTTAAACTTTTATCAAAAGTATATATAATTTCAAAAATTATTATGAATTAAATGATAAATTGGAAATATATAAAAACTTGTTATAAAAACTAATGTTAGTAATTCCTATTTCTAAAGGAATATACTTTACAAGCCCTAACAATTTCTATATAAATCATTTCCATCAACATAAAAATATTATCTATATATCATTTTACTATATTAGACATTTATTAAATATATTATTGGTGAAATAATTTTATTTAACATTATAAAATATACTTTATATAACATTACTATATATCATATATAATCAATTGTCACTATATACATTATAGATTCAATTTATTACAAATAACAAATAAAAACAAGAATAATTTAAAAAATATTTTTAAATCTTAATTAAAAAATAAAGTTATAAAAAATAAATATTTAAAGTGGTCAATTTGATTTTTTATTGATATTTTTTAATAATTATTAAGTTGGTATTTAATAATTTATATTTATTAATAAGATTATTTTATGTTTAATAATTACATAAAAAGACTTATACAAATAAAATAAAAAAACAAGAACTATAATTTAAAAATATTTATTAATATTATTAAAAATGAAGTTATATAAAATAATATTTAAGTAAATTCATTTTGAATATTTAAATTTAATATATCTTATACATTAATTAAAATTTGTAATTTGATTAATTATGATAGGTTTAATGAATAATGATTATTTTATGTTACATAATTACATAAATTATCAAATATTTATTGCAATATTATTATAATTTATTTTTTATTAACACATTGTTCATTAACTATGTGGGATACTAGTGAACCTACTATCAGAATGGGCCTTATGGGCCTTGTTACTTGTAGATGATGAACTACCTTCCTAAAATGCTGAGGTAGAAGCACACTAATATCAAAATATTTCAGCGGAAAGAAAAAAAGAAACCAGGCACCGTTTTTAAATATATTTCAATTATTCTTCATAAACCATTTAAGATCTAAGGTAACATGATCACTTGAAAGAGGTTTATTTGTACTCCAGCTTCGCAGTGCGTTGTGTAGGAGCTCCTGCCATCACAAAATGTGAATAGTCATAGGAACAAAGTATGTCGCCGAACTCTCGAATCTTTTCTTAGAAACTGTGTACTCTTTCGTCTTATTATCACTGCGCAATGGCCATTTGTGAGGTGTTGCATTTACTAGGTGAACAATTTGGCAGGTGCTGCATTTATAGTGACCTAAATATGGCTGGTGAACACCTGTGAGTTCTGCTAACAGAAGCCGAATCGGTAACATTAACACACTAAACATTGACTTCCCTTGTTCTGTGTTCGAGTATGAACTGGCCCCCCTTGGAAACCTCGACCACCAACTGTGTATCCGGAGCTCTGTCTCTCCTTGAAATATTCTATCTAGGTCGAAGAATATATTGGTAAATGGGAAAGGAAAATGGAAAGAGCTAACCAGCTTGCTATCAGGCCTTTAATGCACCTGATAGCGGCCACACCATACATACATGCCTATGCCATGCATCATTTCTCCGGGAGCTCGACAGCGACTTTTTCCGGGAACGGGTGACCCACCCACCACCTCCATGTTGGCACCCGCTATGCTGGCACATTTTCAAACCAACGCCCGCACATTTTCAAACGATCCCTCGTGCCAAACATTCATATGCTCACCTGGAAGGTCCACTCACGGTGTTGAATCCCGGCAGGCTGTGCCCTAGGTGTAAGGTAAATTATACTCTGTGAACAATGACATCCACCATTTTGGCCAGTGCTCGGAAGGCACATGCATACGAATCCCACCCCGTGCTGCTATAAATCGTCTACATTGGCAGCTCCCCAGCGTCTGGCGGAACAAATACATTCAAGGTCTTCATTTGGGCACAGGTTCGAGCGATGCTGAAGGTGAGAGATTAGTAGGACACTTTCTTTACCTCGATTCTTTCGGTCAGTTGTGCCTCGTTTCCAAGCCTCATAGCGTGAACTCCATTTGGAACTATGAGCAGCATATCGCCTTGCTTTTGCTTGAAGGATATGTACTCCACGAAGCCCCCAATCTACCAGAAGGGAATAGAATTCTTGCCGATGACCACTATGCCGTTCATGTGGAGGGCTTCGGGGCGTACTCGAAGTCCCCATTCGGCAACAGACCTACGGATATATACATTATGGCAACAGTTCATCCATCAATTCAATCTAGTATTAGTAATCTCATAAACAGGGAACGTGCATTAAATTCTTACCATTTCTAATTGGTGCTGCTAAATTCTGTTCCATGACCCATAAGATCCCCAAAATATGAAAAACACAACGTAGAAAACCAGTAGAGAGTCCTCCTCTAGACATCTTGACAAAAAATCCCATCCAAGCTCGTCATAATTTCAAAACTGACAAACTAACACTGGTGTTTATAGAAGCCTGATGTGGGCTTTTATAGTTTGTGAATCCATGAAAAGAAGAAGGGACTAGGGAGTTGGAAGAAGGGAACGACGTGGCTAGTTGTCCCAACGAGGATTGATAGCACTTCCTCCACCAATTTTCTCCGACATTGAGATGACAAGCATTTAGAGAGGACCCAACCCTCACTTTTCCTCCATCTTTATCAACCAAGCATTGTGAGAGACTCCATACTGATATTGTTCTGACGTGGGCATTAAGTACTTCAGAGCCCACCGTTAAAAGTGTTCCTTGCTCAAACCTAATCAAAGAATGGTCGACACTATGAAATTAACCAGTCTAAGAACATAATTTCCATAATTTTAAACTGGATGTCACATAGAGTTCCTTATCATATGTAAGGTAGTTCACGGCAAACCCCCAATCCCTATGATACATATTAGAATGATAGCATACCGACTTACCCCATGCCATCAAGACCACTCCAATAGCATATCCACTTGCATCTTTCCCCAAATTAGGAAATGCCACTAAAATGGGTCTTGGAAGCCAATTCCTCCAATTTTTCCACCCTAAAACTACCAAGATAGATGACAAATTATTTAATAATCCAATCCAAATGACCTTGCTTCATTGACAATTAAGATCATATTGATTTCATTTCATTGTCCCTTCTCATCAGTCACAACAGATGGCTATCAACACGTTACACTCAACAAATATTTTCTAAGTTATCCTTACTATGAACCTTTTCAACAAATTCTTCAAGGACAGGAACAGACTCATGGCATGGTAGTTAGGGTGAATGTCGTTCAAGAGTAGGTAGGCAAAGAATATCATTATAACTCCTTGTGTAAGTTCTATTTATGTTAGTTTGGTTGGGGGTTCTAACATCTTCTTGGACACTAAAGTAGTTTATTTATTTTCTAGGTAAATCAACATGTTTCCCATTTGGAAAACATGATAACACATGCAATTTCCCATTTTCGAAATTTTGAAAGTGGTACTTCAAAACCCACCCCATTTCAAACATTCCAATTCCCTGCCTATTTCCCCATTGTAGGTATAGTAGGAATAATTCCAAAACAGATCGAAAGAAGCAAAGTATTAAATGCATCATTAATCTCTGCCTAACCAATGTGATAGAAGTGACTAGTAGGTATTTAGCCATAATTAGAAATAATGAAGGGCTTTGTTTGCAGAAATGTCTCCTCCATCCAGGAGCTTAAATTTAAATTGAAGACATTGCTAAATTCAGACATTAGTAATGTCTCCTCCATCCAGAAGCTTCCATTCACAGAAGAAAAGTGCAGTGCCAGCTTCGAAGTTGTCAATTGGAAAGAGTTGCAGCCAAGAGGTGAGCTAGATCAATGCTCAGAGGCTGTAGTCCCTGTAGCATAATCTCAACATCAACAATCTTCCAGCACTTTTGCCAAGACTCTGCATTATTACTTGTTTTCGATGGCTGTGGCGTTCGATTTGATTGATAAAGCTTGGGACTTGTATGGAAATTCATCTCAGAGCATTGTTGGCGGCGATCCTGTCATTCAAAACGAACTAGTACTTGGAGAAACTTTTTATATTTTTGATGATAAGTGTACCTCTAACAATCCTGCAGTAGTAGCTCACTGCTCCTGTTGTTGTATGTGCACAACACAATTTTGTCATAGGAGTATGACAAAATATAGTCTTATAATTTTGATTCAAAATTAATTCCCAATTGAATTCATTCAGTTATATATATCCTTTCTTGATTATTTAAACTTTATTCCTGTTTGATTGGAAATTTAACTTTACTACTGTTAGAGGATTTTTGATTGTTATATATATAAACGAGGACTATCACATAGTTTCATACCTTCATACTACATTCTAAGTTACTATTATAGCACAACTGAAATGACTTTTTTAATGTTTTGTCTACCCAGATAAAGATATTTTTCACAAATTGATGCTTAATACATCTGCTTGAGATTTTAAACTCTTCAACAATGTGCCCTTATTTTTAATATACAACCACTTGAATTTAGTTACCATTGTATCTTTCTTCCATTTTCAAAACAAGTAGCAATTTTGATTTTGCACAATGATTTCTCACTTCTTTGTTTACGTTAGTTTGTCTGATTTCTTTCAGTCTAATTCCTTTTCCTACCTCTGAAAATTAAGCCAATCCCCTGTCTAATTCTTGCAAAGCAAAAATGAAGCTGGCATAACATTATAAATATAAATTGTTATGTTGGTGTGTCTTGCAAGTGAGTTAACATGGACAAAGTTTGATGGCTTGACATGCAGATGATGACAGAAAGTTTTCCATGTTTTTTATATTTCAAATAGAAGAACAAACCTTAATGTTTTGAAATTGAACAGGTTTTGCAAGCTAGCGTACAACTTGTAGGCTTGAAAACAAATGCCTGTGAAATGTTTCCTACTCCAATGTCTTATCATTTAAGTTTTGGTCCTTCTATGCTTGTTCTAATTTCTTATATCTCTTTTATGAATCCTCTCTTGCACTACGGTCTGCTTCTTAGACAGTAGTTGGGTTCAAAGTCAAGAACTCATAACTTTGCAAAAACTCCAATTTTAATGCCCACTATTTTCTCACTCTTGACTTGTTCTTGTAAGATTCGTATAAGTGCACATACCCTCAGAGTCTCCACGAATTTCAATGGATGATTTCTGGGCACATTCTCTTAAATCAATTCCAATGAGAATAGTAGTACCTGCTTATGCACAGGTAGTAGGAAAAGTCAATGTTGTACTAACTTGCAATAGTGAATTTTCATATGAGTTTTTAATGAGAGAATTAGTAAATCTTGCAAGCATAATGGATCCACTGCCTCGTTTAGTAAATTTCTCCTTACCCCATCAGCCACAACAAAAATACTAACAACAAGAGAATTTTGTAGACTGGGCTTTACAAGCAATGCATATCCCTCAATTATTGCCAGTGTTAAGCTCCACAAGGAGGGCCATTGGCTTGTAGGTTATATGGTTAATTTTTGTGTTGTTTACAAACATCTAGGGGGCACACATTTGGGAGAGGGTTTGTTGTTGCAGCAACATTAAGAACTTAAACCTTAAACTATGTATAGACAAAAATATGATTGGGTATTTCCAATTGGAAGTATGGTGCATCTAAATCAATGATATGGATGTTTTTGTTGTCCCTGAAGGGGCTGCCCTTATTATTGCATATCAACATATGTCCAAGATCCCTAAAAAAACATGCTAATATTGAAGTGGACTCTAGAAAATCTAGGTAACATTTAGCTTAGCTCTAATATGTCTTCCATATTGAAACTTCTAGTGGACATTATTACCCGAAAAGGTAATTGGCTTGATGCAGAAAGATTTATTCTCATGGAAAAATCAAGCTGCATACACTTCTGGTGTTAAGTGTGGATGGACTTCTTCAAGAAGGCACACCAAATATTACCTCTTTGCCAACATCCAAAATGTAAAAAAAAAATGATGGTGAAACCATGAACCAACTCAAGAATTCGATAGTTGTAGTAGTTTCATATTTTGCACAGTGGTTTTTGGCACATTCTATTAAATCATTTCCAATGTGAATGGTAGTACCCACTTATGCATAGGCAACAACAAAAGTCAATGTTGTAATAACCTACAATAGTGAATTTTCAAATGAGTTTTTTATGAGAGAATTAGTAAATCTGCATGCATAATGGATCCATTGCCTGGTTCAGTAAATTTCTCCTTACGCCATCAACTACAACAAAAATACTCACAACAAGAGAATTTCGTAGACCGGGCTTTACAAGCAATGCATATCCATCAATTATTGCTAGTGATAAGCTCCATAAGAAGGGCCATTGGCTTGTAGTTTATATGGTTAATTTTTTTGTTTTTTACAGACATCTTGGGGGGCACACATTTGGGAGAGTGTTTGTTGTTACAGCAACATTAAGAACTAAAACCTTAAACTACATGATATTCCTCAAGGGGCTGAATATTGAATGAAGGTTCATTGTTGTGTATGATACCAGGTTCCTCCGTTACACTAATGCCATATATTTTCTTTATTGAGTTTATATAATGGCCCTACAATTTCCAGCTTGTTAATGATGCTCATATTTTTCAATGAATGGTGTTGCTTCAGAGTATTGCATGGTATATCAGTTGCTGCTTGAAGACTAGTTGGCATATCAGCTCATAAATTAGAAATGCAATATTATTTAGTTCTGGGTTATTTGCATTGGTGAAAGGTGCTTCTTGTCATTGTATGGTATATATCATAATTGTATCTTTGGCTAAAGTCTAATATTAAGGTTGTTTTCAGAGATTAGGCTTTCACCTTAGGCTTTCAGATATTAGGCTTTCACTTGTGTAAGGGGCTTTTAGAGGCATGAAAAGAACTAGTTTTTCTCTGCTATTCTAATTTTTAGTTGCGGATATGCCATCTCTTCTTGGATTTTTTGATTGATGGTATCAGGTTATAGATAGTTTTGTGCTATGGTGGGTATATGTTTTCACAGTTGCATTCTCCTTTGTAGATTGTTGGATGAATTTGCTACTGCATATGTTATGGATTGAATCTTCTTTTTTGGGCTTTTGGACAAGTTTTTAATATTTATTTCATGTGTAATGAGTTTTGAACCCTAACACCCAATTAAATATTATACATTAACCTATTTTAGCATGGCTCCCAATTCAACATTAACACAATACAGTAATTCATTTTAACATGGATCCCCAACTCTGTATTAATAAGGGTAACGTCAGGGTTCCATGTTTGTATCAACATGATACAGTAACCCACTATAAAATGGGAAGGGTTGGAACTTCGATCACTTGCCTTCATCTATATATGCCTTAAGTTGAATCATATATTGTTTGTTGTATATTAAGCACAAAACATGTTCTCACCCCAGTTTGGGCGCAAGAAAACACAATTTTAAACCCTTTAGATATGAGCAGGCCCTGAAGTTTGGCAGGCTCAAGATCTTACATATATCAAGGTCCCAACTAGATAGATATGGAAGATTGTGTAATTTGTTCCTTTATAAAATACTTTTTAGAAAATGTAAACGTGATACCTTTCATTTTTAGTTTTAAAATTTGTAGATTCCTGATATTTAGTTATGTGAGACATGATTATACACAGCTCACAGTAGATATTGATGTCAGACGAAAAGTAGTTGTGTTTTCTCCCCATGCAAATTTAGTTGTTTTTTCTCCAATGCAAATTTATAATTTTTTTTCATGTTCTGTATTAATATTTTTTCAATTTTGGTTCAATTTGGGATGAATGAATTAAAATTAAAAGGGAAATTGTGTTCCAGCATGAAATTTTACTTATTTTCTTGAAGGGTTTGATATATAACCTTCAGTGGCTTTTTCCCACTGATATTTGCTTGGATATAATTTTTTGATTCGGAAAAACATTTTAAATAATAAAAAATCGTAATCTTACCGAAAATTATAACCCCAAATAAAAAAAAACAAAACGCAAAATAATTAAATTGCACTTAATTAAAATGATCTTCAAACCTGTGTACAATGTTAACAGAGTTAGGGATTGTTCCTTAGTATTATTTTTGAAGGAAAATGGTCTTTAAACCTTTGTGAAATGTTAACACAATTCGGTTTTGCAGATCCTAATTCCTTAGGCCTCTATGTCAAAATAAATTTGTCTGTAGTGTAAACAGGGAAGGCTCATATATAGGGTCATTTTATATACAGGGATTATCCATTTCACTCCATGCCTTTGCACACCAACCATTCCTACTAGCTGCAGTACCAGTACGAGTCTCAAGAATGATATGTCATGAATGAGATGTTGTCCTCTGACATCAGAATCAATGTAAACATGGTTTTTATGGTATGAAAAATGATACATGAGTCTCACTGGTTCATGGGCAATCCTCACAACCAAAAAAAAAAATTGTTTCCAGTTAAGATATTGATAGATTCCTCACTGATCTTAACTGAGCTCAGAATTTATGTTGTGATCAAGATTTAGTTATAGAGATCACACTCTATATAGAATTCTGGTTTTGTAAAACACTTCCAGGGCTTGCATCACATTTTGAATTGGATTACATTCTGTCAACAATTATGATTTGTAAAATTTACTGTTCGGTTAAAAACCCACATGTCTGGTAATCATTAGCATGGAGGAAGATAAATGGTCTAGGATTCATGTCGGGACCTCTCAAGGGAATAATATCAACTCCAACACTTTGTGTTACTGATAGTCACTAGACTCTTATAACCATTACCTTGGAAAAAGAGAAACAGTCTAGGATTCATGTTGGGACCTCACAGAGAAATAAGTCATTGAAGTGGAGATTGGATTCACAATCACCGCATGGTACCTTCGTAAACAATGCCTAAGTTAATTTGGGCTGCCAGGATTTGTAATACATTTTTATTTGGGAATTGAAATAGGTCAACATGGAATCAAGGTCTAAATCACTGATTCACATTTGCTAGCGATTGATAATATAGAATTCAAACTACCAACCACCACAGGAAGCTCATAAAAAGCATCGAAGGTGTTTTGTTTGGATGATTAATAGAAGTCAAACTACCAACCAACATTGGAAGCTCATGTATTGCATCAAAGGTGGCTTATTTAACTGTTGAATGCCTTCTTAACATTCCAAAGTTTTCTATAGTTTCAATAGTTCCTAAAGTATAGTTTGCCATAAATTAGAAAGGAAACATGCCTTACTGGCTCTTGGACAAATGTTGCGTAGTGGCATTATGGCATTGTCTGTGTTGTTCAAGTTTCTGCTGTGTAAATAATTGACTTGCTTCCAGATTTTTTGTGCACTGACTATTGCAGCCTATAGATGCACCATAAAACAAGTTACAACAAATATAAAGCAGAAGAGTGTTTTTCCTTCACACAGCTACTGTGTCAACATCTAGCTAAAATACTATGCCAAGCCCCAGACATCCATACAAGTTGAAAAGAAATTGGGCTTTTTTATAACATAGTAAAGCTCAAGGAAAAAAATACTACCATATATTTCTAGATTTTCAGTCAATACATGGTAATATAAAATTCAGGCTTCAACAAATAATTTGGGCCTTGGATATTCAGACAATACACTCTAAGCTTATTTATCCAACTTCGTTTTTTTCTTGAATCAGGTGATAGTAACACTAAGCTACATTGAGTTAACAAAGCAAAATTTCAAATTGAGTAACATACATTCCAAGTTAGCCCAAGGCCTTGTGCAGCAATTATCCCTGAACAAGAGGTAAACAACTAATCATGTTTATCACGTATAGCAAATGTAGGAAATACATCAACTAAAACATGCAAGATAAATATACTGAATGTTAGATTTTTTGTTAATATTCACATATCCTCTAGACCTGCATCTCCTAGAAATCAAGGTTTTGTCTTACTGTCTATGTAATGACAGTTGAATAGTACTTTAGGAAGGTTAACTGATCCTTGCTTTATGAATAGCCCTTTAGGAAGAAAAAACCATTTTAGCCTTTATCTATAGAGAAGTATTGAATACATTTAATTAAATAATAAAAAAATATATAATGAGGCAACAAAAATTGTCACAAAAAAAGACAGACAGAGGAGAATGAAACAAAGAAGATAGCATGATAATCAGGCAAAAACTTTAATAGATAAATTGTAGTCACAATCTATAAGTGTTGGGGAATTCCAGATAATGTAAGGTTGACTCATGCATTTTAT
>APFE031115821.1:0-22246 GCA_000404065.3 Pinus taeda
ACATCTGAATGGAATCTCTCTAGAATAGACTTTGCTCGACTGTCTCTATCTCCAAAGAAAGGCTTGGTGTATTTTCCCAAAGTACAACCCTTGCATGTATCAACTTGCTCGAGCGTACCTTTGGGAAGACAGGTAGAGATTTGCTGCAATATCTTCAAAGCCCCATGATGCAAGTGGCCCAATCGCCTGTGCCACAACTCGCCAACTTCTGGGCTCAACATCTTTTCTGCTTTTGAACTCAAAGCAGCACAATCCTCTACCTCTATCTTATAGAGATTCTGAACTTGAATGCCTATCTTCTTTACTTGACCCGTGGCTATGTGTCGAAGGAATGCCTTTCCTTTCGAAAAGATCACATCATAGCCTCTATCCTCAAGAATGGCAACGAATACCAAGTTCTTTGTTAGTCTGGGTACATGCATAACATTCTTTAAGGTGAGTGGAGCTGCATGCTCCCTCTAAAAATTAATAGTGCCCACACCAGTAACACTAATCGTCATCACCCGTCTCGATATGCATCTTGAGATCTTTCTCCTCCAGTTCACTGAATAACTCTTTGTTGCCAGTCATGTGGAAAGAAGCTCCACTGTCTAAGTACCAGACACTTCCCATCACTAAAGACACCATGCATGCAATGAGGGAAAAGTCCAATTTGAATTGGGAGGTCAAAGCCTTACCCGCCGCTCCTCCTGAGGACTTCTCCTTGGACTTCTTTAATGGACAATTTGTAGCAAAGTGACCCATCTTGTGACAATGAAAGCATTTAACTTTCGTCATGTCCTTCTTCTTACCTCCATGATAAGAATCTAATTTAGAACGAGAAATTTTACCTTTCCCCTTCCTTGCCTTAATCGCTAAGGCACAATTCTCTTCATCATCAGTGTTTGATGAAGAGTCGTCCCTAGTGTTCCTCCTGATCTCCTCCTGCATCAAATCTGACCATAATCGTTCCCAATCTCGCAGCTTCTCCCGACCATTGACAGAGTCTTGATAACTATGCCAACTCTTTGGGAGTCCAAGAAGAGCAAGGCTCACCATATCCTCGTCGGCAATTGTGATTCCAACACTTCCAAGTTCATCCCGACATTGAGTGAACTTGGTCAAGTACTTTGGAATCGTCTCGCCTTTCTCCATCTTGATTTTATGAAGTTTATCCTTCAGTGCCAACTTCCTTTGATCACTGCTATTCTGATACAAGTGCGTCAATGTTTTCCACATAGCATGTGGAGTTTCCTTGCCATGGAGACTCGAGACAGTGTGGTCTCAGACTCTCTCAAGGATTATCCGCCTTGCCTTTGCCACACACTTCTTCCATTCAGCCAAGTTCTATGCATCCGTAGCTGTTGGCTTGGGGACTTCTTGATCAATAAATTCCTTCAAGCCATTATCTTCTAGCACAACCTCCATCCTGTCCCTCCAGGTTATAAAATTCGAGCTGCCTTCCAAGGCATACTCAAGCCTCAACCCATGGAATGCCATCCGCTGATCCTGAAATATGTATGAAAATTTGACTTTCAACTATAACCCAGCAACTCAAAACTTTGAAATCTCCTCTAGAGAGTTGATTTTAAATCAACAATATCTCCCTCATTTGAACTCCGATTCAGCTGATTTTTTTTTTGAATTTGGGTATCTTTTCCAAAGGAATCCAAATTTGCAATTTGTCTACGAAAATTTTGCACATAAATTCTCAGAACTTCTTTGTAAACTCTTGGCCCAAAAAACAATCTTGCTCTGATACCATGTAGAAAAACGTGTAGATTCACAAGCTCATGTAATCTACTAAAACAAGAGACAAGAATATACTTCTACTCTTTACAGTGGAAGCCCATAAACATCGAGCAACAAATAATCAATAGAGGAAGAGAATCAAAGGCACATAACACAATAAATATCCAGGGAAAGCCACAACTCAAAACCCCACTATCTATTTTGTATTACTCCGGAAAATCAAGATAAAATTACAATGCTTGTTCTCTTAAGAACAATCCCAACACTTGGCAAATTCAATTTCCAACTCATAAGTAAGATCAAGGCCACAGCTTAGCCAATTCACAAGCTCTCCAAGTCTCTATTCCAATGTTTAATTCCTATGGAGAATAACTTGTATGTAAAGGGAAATAAAGCCTCTAAAAATAGCACAATCCCTCAAGGATCAGTTCCAGATTTCATGCACTATCAGTGCAACTCAAAAAAATCTAAAACAATTAGTAGACTGTCCCTGGACTCTAGTCTCAACTGGGTCTTTCTCAAAATCAACATGCATGAGTTTCTGATGGTGGAATCTTCAGTTAACTAGAGTAGCATTAATTAGGTCCCAACTAACTGTTTACTCACTATTAGTTCCTGAAACTGATTGGAACTAATGTAATTGGACCTGACTCAATAAATTGAGTTAACTAATTACAACTCATTCATAACTCATCCTTAACTCCTATGAGTTAGGGAGAACATATACATGTCTTCTAAAAGACTTCCAATTCGAATTTCCTAAATTAATTAAGTTAATTAAACTTAATTAATTATTTGCAAATTGCTATGAGAAAATAATTCTATTTTAATTCACAATTTAATTCAAGGAGAAATTATACTGGAATTTCTTGTTGCCATTTCTCAACAGGAGCTGTTGCCTTCTGTTGGGAGATTTTCTACTGGGAGACGTTCTTCAGGAGAGCTCTTTCCAATTTGCTATTGACAGATCTAAGTGCTTTTAAAGCACTTTAACCTTCCAGTCAATCTGGCTATATAGTGTATTAAGGGTCTAACGTAAGGGTTGGAGTACCACTTATCTTTTAAGCATGGGTGTTCCACCTATTAACCCTTGAAAGTCTATTGGGGATACATCTACATTCGTTCTAAGAGGTTGGAGGTTCTTCTGTCACGAAAAATGCCTTTATAATGGTGACTATATAAACCCTGGATATCAAGCTAGGTGCTATTCCCAAAGACAAGATGGAGATTTGTATGTTTCAGGAGAACATAACCCTAACTGGATTCTGTCTAAGGGTATGGGTTGGGTATTTAACCAAGAGCACCTAATGTGAAAATTCCTTAAACCCAAGAATTCCTATTGTAGTCTATGTCACAGGGTTCGCCAAATTTGAACCTTGAGGTTCAAAATTTAGCGAACCCAAAAAAAAATTTCAAATTCGTTTAGGTTCAGCAAACCTAATAGTTGAACCTCAAATTCGAACCTCAACGAATTCGAACTTGATAGTCGAACCTCAAATTCGAACTTTAATGAATTTAACCTGAAGGCGAACCTAAAGATGACTTGAAGCCCAATTTTATAATTTTAATTTTTTTTTTGGGGTTCGAGGTTAGATTTCGGAGGTTTTTGATAAAAACCATGGGCAACACATGGTTTTCTCTTGTTCCGATTCCCACCAATTAGTTTCCTGCGATGGACACTGGTTTGGATTTATTTACCATGGTTGTCAATAGATTTTCACAAGCCGATTTCAATCTGAGTGTACTCGCTCTATGGTGTTCAATGTTGTCGCTGCGTGTTGTATTCTCCGCAATTTCCTAAATTCAATTTCTATACGGTGCTTGTTCCCGTCGACCGAAGCGCGAAGTTAATAGTCGAACTTAATGCCGAGCCTCATCGAAAAATTCGAATTCGAATCAAACTTAATTGTCTTCGAACTCGAATTTGAACTCGAACCATGTGACATAGATTGCAACACCGATGATATTTCTTCTACTTGTTAGATTTACATGAACAAGTTATTTGCAATTTCCTATGGCAAACATCAAAATACATACACTACAGCCTACACCATTTAACTAATATGTCGAAACAAGAAACTGAACAATAGAGAAAGATACACGCAAATGACACAGTTATTTTTGGACAAACCTCCCAGAAAAACCCAATGTGGGAAAACCGGTGCAACAACTATAGGGTTTTATTATTATGCAATAGTAAATCTGAATACAATCATTGGATGCCCTCCCGACAATCCAGTTACAGAGAAATGTCACTGACAAAAGGATAAGTGAGACTACCTCACCCTATCATTGGAAATCTTGGCTGATCTAGCCCTTGAGTGAACAGCCCCTGGCTGCCTCTGCGCAGTGCTAAGTTGCACAAAACAGGGAAACGGGTACGAGTTTCCGAAACAGGCACGGGTACGAAACATGACCCCCCCAAATTTTGGTAACGGGGAAAGCGAATATATATATATATATATATATATATATATAATATATATATATACTAGTATATATATAGGGAACATTTAAGAAATTTTAACTCACTAAAAGCATATACGATACATTCTTATTTATTACATTGTTCGACTAAAATTTGTCAATTGTCAATGCCATTAAACTAAATCTCTAAATTACATCACATTTCACTCATGAATGAATCCACATAATTGAAAATAGAAATAACCAAAATCAGCCACAAACGGAATTTCTAATTCGTGTCTGTGCTTCGATTGGGAGTCTCCTCCTCACATAGTAAAACACTTAGGCTCTTGATCTAAATACGAAAGTTCGATACCCTAGTACCCTATCATGCTCTGATTTTGGGAGTCTCCCCGCTATAGAGGCTTGGTTCTCTTGATTAAATACAAGTTCCATACCCTAGTACATAATAAAATCCAATGGAAACATTGCAATCCCTCCAATCCTGAAATCCTGAAAAACAAATAAGTCTGCTGGATTTTGAGTGAGATCTAAAATTCTACTTTCTCCATATGAAATCCAATGAGGGCGAAACCACTCTTAAACATCCTGAGTCATTTCATGGTAATGTTAAAAATTTAAGTAAAAGTGATATTCTTCTTTATTTTTCATAAATGAAAAATAAAAGAGAATATCACTTTTACTTTAAGAATTTAACAATACCATGAAGTTCATTTTAATAACCTAATTAAAAATTAGAAGACAAAATAATAATAAAAAAAATTAAAAAAAAAAGTCAAACTACATGTGGAAACGACATCGTACGGCCCAGAAACACGTTTCCGGCCGTACTGGCCACATTTCCACCTCGAGAAACGTTCCTGTACGGTTGGAAACACATTTCTGGGCCATATCATACGCGTTTCTGAGTTTCATTTCCATTTCCGTATGGAAACTCCTCCCCTGCCCATGTTTCCTGCAAGTTAGGCGCAATGTCTACGTCAACCCAACGTCTCACTATCTAGGAATTGCGTCACTCTTTCTGGCTGTTCGATTTGCTTCTGGAACTGCGTCACTCTTCACACCCCAGAATCTAGCCACAAAAATCGATGTCCCAGTAGATTTTTGGACTTCCTCTTGGCTTTTGTGTTGTCTCTGCACGGGCCTGTGTAGCTCTGCGTCAGCCTCTCTGGCTCTGTGTTGCCACTGTTGGACCTCCCTCTATCTTCTCTACTGAGTATTCTCCGACCAGGAAGAATTCCCTTTGGATACTATCCCTACCCCTTACTGCAAAAGCTCACTTTGAATCTCTCCAGCAGCTGCTCTACTTTAGAAATTTGATCTTCTGAACTCTCTCTATGTTTCTTTCCAAATGACCCTCAACGGCCTAGATTAGAAGCTAATCAACAACTAAGATTATTTCTGCTTGATCCTTGTTTTCTTCTAGAAGTTACACTCACAGTTTATATTAATACCCTTTAATTATTTTATTTTCCTTAGTTTAGACTTTGGGTATCATTTAAAATAATTAATTATTTTAATAAAACTGTTTTTGGGTTGAATTTCCCAAAATGCTTTCTAGGTTCTTTGGAATACATGTGCCCAAGCCTCCCTGCAAAATGTGTGACTTAGAGCACATCCGATGCTACCAGAAATCAACACCTAACCCTCTATGTAAACCAAGGGCCAATGTTGGTGTTGTTCACTATTTACCATAGTAAAATTGTATCCTTCACTCAAGCCAAAAGCCACTCATAGGCATGTTAAACTTCCTGCATCATTTTAATGCTTGGATTAGCAGTTTCATCAAAATTGGAGGGTGTTGACTTGAGCAACAACAGGGTGAATGGACTTGGATCCACAAATAGCACCAAGCACTAGTACTGATGTCCTTGGAGGATTGAGGTAGAGATTAGAGGACAGCGCAGAAGATTATATTAACAAATGAGGATCACAACATAGGCGATGATTTCGATGCTATGTAGTTATTGGTGGTAGCATGATATTTTTTGGATATGAGATGCCATTTAGGCTCTTGAAGGAAATGTATTTTGTTTCAAATATGTAAGACACTTGGTGCCATCTTGCTATATTCGCGTCTAATGGTTTGGATTTACATTTATGTGTGTGCCTGTGTATATATATATATATATAAGTAAATTTTGCATATTCTATGTATTTTTTAGTAGATCAGTTCTTCGACCCATTTTTCTGATCCGGTCTTGGTCTGACCCTTGGCTGCTTCCTGTCCAGTCCCGGTTTGACCCTTGTCTGGTTCCAGTTCTGATAACTGTGATAATTGTTATAATTAAATCCAGCTTCGTTCAGTCCATTCCAAGTATGTGAAGATAACTTTTACATAAGTTCAAAATGGATCATAATTTTTTACTTTGTTGTGGTGGCAGATATGGTCATGTATACCACAATCTGCAGTCACGGGTGACAAAAACTCTTCTTCACGCGTTTCTTGATCCAAAGAAAGCGGCGACCCAACACTATGGTGCTGTTCAAGGCCTAGCAGCTTTGGGCCCTAGCGTGGTATTTGCTCACTCCCCTGTTGAGTGCTGTTTCTGTTTCCTTTTATTTTCTCCATAGTTTGTAGAACTCACTTTGAAACAAATGAATTAAAACATGAATTTCTGTGGCATTCTAACATGGTTTGCAAGAATTAGTTTGCACTGTATCCAATTTTTTTTTGAAGTGATTCAAATTGATAACAGTCTGTCACTAAATTATCAAGTGCATAGCATTTCATGTTTCTTCTGAAGAGTGCTTAAGTATTGAAAAATGTCAGGTGCGCTTGCTTATATTGCCAAATTTGGAGGCTTATCTACAACTCTTAGAACCAGAAATGTACCTCGAGAGTCAAAAGAATGCAATGAAGCGTTATGAAGCTTGGCGAGTATATGGGGCTCTACTGGTATGATTCCAACCATGTGCCTGGTGTCAATTAATTAAAGAAAAAAATAGTTTAATAAATCTATTACTTCATTGATTACTGTGCCAATTTGGATGTTGATGACGTGACTGGTTTAAGCCATAGAAAAAGAGACCTGAATGCCAAGTTATTATAGTTTAAATAGATGAGGCAAAAACATAATGGATATTTAATGTATTCTAAAATAGTTAGTATTTGCTGGGTTTTTCTTCTCTGGAATGTTCAACTTCACTAGTGGATCTCCTATGCACTACGCATGAGGTCTGGTATATAAGCTGAAAAGTAATTTTGTGCTTAGCTTTTATGTTTCTTTGTAGTTTTGGCTTTTATACTGTGTTACTGGATTCATGTATTCTTCATGCTGGATCCGTGTCTCTCATCTGGATACAGATATGGGTTGGCCCAGATCCTTGTAGGATCCACCATGTAAATGGATCCTTCAAACCTGGAAATGGATCCCATGCTGCTGAAAAGGATCCTGTGCCAGCTAGCCTTCACACGCTGGATCCCAAGCAAACAACATTAGAGTTCTAGGGTTTTTTTAAAGGGTATTTGCCACTTGTTTGAAGCCCTGTGGCAAATATTCTATTTAGACTTTTAATTAGATTGCTAGATTATTTATTATTAATCTATAGGGGAAGGCTCCACTGAGAATAGTATGATAGATAGACTATAGCATGTTCTCAAACAGTGTATGGCATTCATTTACCATCTAACTAGCTGGGAAATTTTAGATTTTAAGGCAGATTTCAAGGAAGATGACAGGTTGATTGTGATGTTGAGTTGAAATATCTAGATGTTAAGGATGTAGACCCATTTCTGAATATGTAGTTAAACCTACTCTACATCATCATATCAATAGAGTGATCATTGATGAGACACTCAATTTTGTATTTACAGTTATCCCTTTTGTACAAGGCTGATGCATCATGATTTCAGTCTTCAGATTTATAATTTATGTAATGATTTCATTTCTAATGTTGTGGTTCATGAATTATCTTGATTTTTAACTTTAAATTTGTTTTTTAAAATTTTAAAAAGATATATATATTTTCTTTATACGTGGTGTGGCATTTCCCAACCGTATCCAAATCCTAGCTTTTCAAAGATGATCCGTATCTGTATCCATATCCATTTCCTGAGTTTTTATTATTTAATTGCACGACTGTTTTCTTTCAGCATGCTGCAGGTAGATGCATATTCGAAGGCCTAAGATTGTTTCCAGGTCTTCTACCTTCCCCTACATGGACCACCCCAAGGATCACTGCAAAAGTGGTTACAGTACCGCATCCTGGTAAAATACAGGCAGAACTTAACTGTATGCATTTTCTTATTAAAACACTTCCTTCGTATCATTTTATTCATGCTTGTTAGTAAGTTGTCATTTCTCATAAATGATGCAGCCAAAGATAATGCTTCTCCTGGAAAGTTGTCAAGCCCCTTAAGTAAGCGCAAGCTTGTTCCAGATTGTTCTTCACAACAGACCTGGAAAAAACCTGTGATTGATGGCTCTATTGGCAGCCTGTCATCTGAACCTTTGCCTGATTCTGTAAAAGCAACATCTGAAGGCCGAGTTACTGATAGCCAAGGAGATCCTGCTCTTGGCAAGGTTGCAGGACAGAACTCAGAAGACAACATAACAGGAGTCAGCAGCAAGGAGAAGGGAAGGATGAACAAGAGTGCAAGGCCTGGGAGTTCTCTAGCTGAGGCCTGGAAAGAAGATGTTAATACAGGGAAACTTTTAGCATCTGCTGTTGATTTGTTTAGTGAAAGCATATTTCCTTTCATTGGTTCAAGTGAGCTGTCATTATTCTTGTAAGAGGCAATAGATTGACATCCTTTCAATTCCCTTAGTAAATAGTTATTACGCTCCCCTGCTATGTTGTAAAGGTTCTATTTTATCTGTAAATATTTCAAACAAGTTCTGAGAAGCCGTTGGAAATATTTTACGAATAGGAGCGTGATTTACTGAAATGTATTTAATTTAGAAAATGGTTTATGTTTCCGTCCAATTTATACAGCCTTGAAAGCCGATCTTTTGAGGCATGGTTGAAATTCTTGTTCCGACCCCATGTAAAACTTTAAGTTAATGCTTGCGAAGCTTCGTTTTGTATCTGAATAAACTTTCTTTTATATGTGAATAAACCCAAATTCCGTTGAATTATGGATTATAGGATAATTTTATCGTTCATGTTCTGTCTACAGAATGTTGCCTATATGGTCTGCCAAACCTGATTATTTTGTCCATTTTAAATATAGACTTCAATTAAATTATCTTTTATCAAACTATGTTGTATAAAGAGTTAGATGCAGGCCTTTCCCAGCATGAATGGTTATTTGTATCCCTTCTGAAAGGTGAAGAAAATGTATCTGTTTATGTGGGGGCAATTTGTCTTTTAAAGGGACATTCTAAAGAGAGGATTCTGTGTTTTAATCTGCATTTGAGAATAAGCCCTTCAAAATTCTTTTTTCGGTTTAGCTGAAAATGCCTCTGTTAATTTCAGTGTTCCACAGGGACACGTCCCCCAGGGTGGGGGACGCGCTTCCTCGCTTCCCCACACTCCTGGGACAGGGAAACTCCTGGGGAAACATTTCCCCACGTTCCATTTTTTGGGGAAACTCTGGGGGACTTTTTCCTAGTGACGAAAAGCGTCCCCCTGCGCTGCCGCACCCCGCCGTCCCCCTCGCCCCCACCCAACCACCCCATTTTTTGCTAATAACAATTAAAAACATAAAAATTACAAATTTTAATACAATTAAAAAAAATGAAAATTAAAACTAAAGGATAAATTAAAACTTTAAAACACAATCATTCACATTTCTCATTCATTTCTCATTAACCCTACAATTTTATCTTTCTGCTCCACATTTTCCTTCTACTGCGCTCAACATTTTACCCTGCCGCCAGAGATTTTCCTACTGCTACTACTCGACACTTTCCATCTGCAATTTGTTGTGATTCAGATTTACCATTAGCCAAGGGCCCGAGACATTTGGAGTTGTCAGATTGGAGTTGTGATTTTCATTTTGTGACTTGGAGCCACCGGATTGGAGTTGTGATTTATTATTTAGTACTTTTTGAGAAATTTACTAGTAATTCAATGCTTTCTATGTTTACTTTTAGTGTAGTATTCTATGGCTATTTTAGACTTCAACGTGATGTCATTGTCATATAATGAATTTACTTTCGATGTGCATTATGTAATTTCAATTGTCAAATGACTAATTTAATTTAGATGTACCTTGCATAATATTAATGCCCATTGCCAAATGACGAATGTAGATGGAACATTTCATAATGTCAAATGATAAATGCAATTAAGTAATTTACTTTCAGATTTACAATTTTACATTGATGATTGCAGAAATGTCAAATGATAATTATGATTTATAACAGTCTAATACGAAATGATGATCATATTTAGATATACATTTCGTAATTATTAAGAATTATTATTTACTAACTTAGTTATTGACATATTGGTTGGATTTTATTATATATATATATATATTTAAATTTTTATGACTATGACGTCCCTGTTTCCCTGAAATTTCCCTAAATTTTGGGGTTGCTTATATATGTTCCCCTTGGGCGTATCCCCGCTCTCGCGTTTCCCGTCCTGGAAACTCAGTGTAACATTGGTTAATTTATGAAAAAAGGCATTTTAGAGGATAAAGGACAGTATCTGTTCTTTTGGAGTAAGCTTTTAGAAGTCAACTTCGAGTAGGAATGGATTTTTAATAGAAGTTAAACAAGGTTTTTAGGAGTCGATTTTGAAGATGCAAATTTTCTGATTCCATGTTATATAAGAAACCCTGTCTTAAGAATGAGGAAGATGTAGGTGCTTCTTTACTCTGTAGAGGGATTTTGTGCACGTTTCCTTGGTGTTTCTTTTCTTAAGAATGATTACGTACAAAATGGCTCTCAAATGTCTTGATCTTTGCTGTACTGAAGCTTCTATTTTAACATTATCATTTTTTTGAGAAAAGAACAATGTAAGTTCAATAATCATCGGTGATAAGTTTGAAACAAAGGTTGAAAATTTGCTAGACATCTTTATTATGGATGATGAGGCACCACTAAGTTTTTATAGATGCAAGACAAACGGATGAAGTCATGTATCAAGAATAGCTTCATTGTGGAATACACCATAATAAGGCTGGGGCTAATGCATGCTTTGAGATTCTGTTAAATTATTCCACTCTGTTGCATCGATAGATGGGTATAGTGCAGAAAAAAAATGGATAGATTTTGGAATAAAGGTCTACTAATAGGTAAATTGCAATTCGAATTGAAGGGATAAATGATTGATACTCATGTATAATTTACCTTTTATGCTTGAATTTGTTTTTGGAAGTGATATCATGACATTATCATTGCAATAGAATTACATACATTTTACAATAAGTTTGGCATAGTTCAGACGTTCATAGTGTTTGAAATAACATAATTTTTTTATTAAATCAAGATTGATTCTTAAATGTTGCCCAATGTGTTACTTTGTTGGGAGCATCTTGGGTAAGTCGCTTCTCCTTTGTTATGTATGACATTAATGTGTAGAAAACCCATCTTCAATATAAATTATTACCGCTAATGGACATAACATATTGTTTTTTCATTCACAGCCCCGTCTATGTTGATCATGTGGCAGTGGTTATCAAAGCTAAGCAAATATCAAATTATCATGCTCTTATTGAAAACTGTTGTAATTGCACCTGGTAAAGCTTATTATACACGCTTATAACTATACCTGTTTGTGCCTTTTGAATAAATAAAAAATTCTTAACAAAAAACTAAAAAAAATAGTTTTTGAATTTTGTAATATTCTCTTATTTTGGGAAATGATTGTTGTTTTATCGTGCATTTATTTCTGGATTGACTTGTCTCATTGTAATCACTCAAAGTGTGTTGAGCGAGGGATCCACATCTCAGACTTGTTGTTACATGAATTTGGTGGGGGAGGAGATTACAGTGTTTGGCGCAAAATGTTGATATAGTGAGTTGATGGCCTTTAGATCCAAATTGTTGAATCATATAGGACAAGGAATTTATAAGCCCTAACAACCACTATGCAAATGACTTCTAGTTGGTAAGTGTTGATCATGATCCTTATTGCAAAAGAAAAAAATTGAGGTCTATTTTCCTTGTAACTCATTGAATGGGCAAGCCCTCACACCAATGGGGAGTTTAAGGTGCAAAAGGCAAGGAGAACAATACATTGTTAACCATGATCACATAAATTATTGTATTTGTGTAGAGCTATATAAGTGTAGGTTCTATATTATAGTTTCCCACCAATTTGAAAGGCCCATTTAATTAGGTACACGTCTTTAACCGCCTTGTGATTTGTATCCTAACAAGCAAGTTAAAATCACGCATTGTATTTACACTACAAATTTTATAAATTAAAACCAAGCGGTTTGAACATGCTTGTGAATATTGTGGTTTAGATTTTCTTAAATTTAAACTAAACAAAATGAAGTAAATAGGATCTCACACACATTCATCGAACTAAGACACCAATATTTTTTACCAGAGAGCTCTCAGAAGAATCTTTAATATCAATAAAAATTTGAGTCTCCATGCCTAACAAAGTGCTTACAATTGCAATTTAGCACTTCTGATTTCTATTTATAGGGTTACAAATATAGCCCTTGGAACTCTTGGCAATAGAGGTAGAAGCTTTTCCATATTGGCTCTTTTCTTCTTCTCTACAAACCCTAGCTTGCAATTGTTAGAAATTCAAAAAGGCAGTAAAGATTTTCTTGATTTTGATAATTACTTGTGATGTTTCTTATTATTACGATTCTTTATATCTTCTTTATTTAGTTCATCAAGCAATTACCAAAAGCAGTAGTACATAAAACAATAGACACAAGATGTAGGCACATGCCATGGCAAAACCCCCCTTGAGGGGAAAACCCAGTCAAGATAATTCTTCCTTTCAATAGTATTCTTTGAGACTCTTCACCCTAGACCTTTACCAAACCTTCCCTCCATAGCAATTCAGCGTCCCAGAATTTTGACCTCTCATCACAACTGGCAGTTTTCGGCAACAACGAAATTTAAGAGACTTCATTCTCCCAATCCATAACACAAAACACAGAGAGAGAGAGAGAGGCACCAAAATTTCGATTTTTTCTTTCTTCTTAAACTTCCCCAAACTCGCATTCACTTCATCTTCTTTGCAACAAACTTCACACATTTTCCTAGCTACAAGAGAACTTTGCACTTTTTCCCAGCGAAAAGAGAATTCGAACTTGATGAGCGAATGTTGCTCCAAATGAATTCGATGTGCTTTCTTTTATAGACTTCTTGTGGGGTCGAATAGGGTCCTTAGGTCGACTTGATCTTTTCTTAGGCCGACATGGTGTAGAGGTTACATAATTCATATTTGACTCAATACTTAATCTTTTTACATGATTCAAAAGCCCAAGAAAGGTCTCTTTAAATGTACAATAATTCTATAGACTCATAATAAATGGGGACTTCAATCCAAAACATGGTGACCCAAGCATGAAACCCATCTTTTAATAAGTCACAATAATAATAATAATAATAATTCTTTTCTTTATTCTTTTAAGAAGTACATTACATAATGACTCAAGTACATTATTGAAAATCGAGCATAGTTACATTTTCCAACACTCCATCTTAATTAGGGAGGTATTCATAATGTACAAATACAATGGAAGATCTCAAACTATATGAATCATGAAAAACTTTAGGCACCGCAATACCATGGACTAGATTCCTTGCGAGGAAAATCTATCCAAACAATCACTCAACAGTTTAGGCACCACAATGCCATGGACTAGATTCCTGACCAAGGCAATCTATCTAGGTGGGACTAAGATGGACTCAAGCTTTCAGCCCCTTTAGGTACTCTCATGCTTGCTAACCATCAACCAAAAATCCAGGTGTGTATCCAAAACATTGCTCTTTAATTAACACCACCTTTCCAACTTCTAAACATCGACACAATGTGTCGGCCAAATGTCCTATGAGGCAATGCTTCACTGACAAAGCCTCAACACCCCTTGATCTAGCAGATCAAGAATGACAAATCTCTCCCAATCAAACTGATTGGTAACCAACATGCTATCAAATCCTTCGAGAGATTCACCTGTACAAACACAAACCCAATCAATAATATACTTTCACATGTACATAATCAAATACAAACCTTTGGGGTCTTTCAAACAACTAGATGTTGCTTCTCAACTTTCCATAGTAGGACTATCAACCAAATATTTGACAAAAGATTCCTCAATCATACATTTTTCTTCATACTTCATATGCAACAACATATTCTTCAATCGGATCCTGCTTTCCTTCTTTCAGCATCACTTTAAAATGCATTCTCCAATTTCCTTCTCCTACTCATGGCTTTCACTAAAACATATCACTGTTAGTCTTGGTCTCGTGCATGACATATGAAGCAGAGAATCATATCTGTCACTCCCTCTTAAACAGAGAAGATCTAATCATTCCTATACAAGGAATATTCTCAACCATTCTCTTATCCTAGGGAGATTCCTTCCATTCGAGCTCCCTCTTAACTTAGGGAGTTCTACTTCTTTTCGTCATCGGAGAATCTTTCGTGGCTTCCAACCACTTCATTAGAGTTATAATCATCCTCATCATGCTCGCAACATCGAGCATCTTCACCAAGTTGAAGATTGTGTACCAACACAACTTGCTTGTCACATCGAGTATCTTCACCAAGTTGAAGATTATGTACCTACACAACTTTCTTATCACATCGAGCATCTTCACCAAGTTGAAGATTGTGTACCTGCACAACTTAGATAACAAGTACAACCAAATCTATAGAAACATGAACATAGCCATATCAAAATCACACAAGTATTTCATCTTTATACATATCAGATACACAAACTCAATTACAAACAAGAGACATACTCTTCAACATCTTGCTAGGGACTTTGTCATACACCCTAGACTACTTCATAATAAATTTCCTTCCATATAGGGTTTCAATGTTTCTTCCAAAGGTATGTTATACCTTCCTTCAACATATAGCAAACCCTAGAAACAATTCACACAAACATATATCTACAAAACATCAAGCAACCTTTCAAAAATACATATGTTAGACTTCTCACTATGTATTCATGTAAATCATGGATTTCATACAAAAGAATCAATCAAAGTCAATCACAACTTAGTCATTAACTTGACTAGATTTTTAATCAACCATCAAACAATCACTAACATGACCAACTACCACTAGGGTTAGTTTGCAAACCCTAGATTTCGGAGCAATCATCAAACTCAACCAAAAATTCGAATTTCAACAATCTCTTCACAAATCTCAAATTATCATATAGTCAACATTCATCAGAGATTTCTACTTCAACTAAGATTCAACTCCAAAACCCTAGAATTCCATTTTTTTACAAATTCACCAAACTTATACAAATCTCAAATCATCATATTCCAAAGATTTTACTTTGACCAAGGTTTAATTCCAAAACCTTAGAATTCCATTTTCACAATCTCAACAATCATTACATGCATAGATCTCAAATTGTTACATTTCACACTAGACAATGTCACTATTAGGATTTAACTGCAAAACCCTAGATTTTCATTTTCAACAATCATCTAATAGATTTCAGAATGTTATATCACACATACTAGACAATTTTAACTTCACTAGGGTTTAGCTACAACACCCTAGATTTCCAAACATCATCATCCTAGAATCTCAGACAAGGACTTTCATTAAATCCTAAGACTTGTGACCATCAATGACTAGGTCAACACATATCTAGGAATTCATAACCATACATAAGCATATCATATGTCCAATAACATAAATACATTTGACCTAGACCAACCTAGGACTTCAACCAAAAGGACATATCTATATATATGCCTAGATTTTATCATCGTGAAAAATACATTTCATATCATGTGTTAGTCAACCCCAACTTCACAACAATATCAAATAAGAGTTAGACACACACACATTTTGATTACAATAGGGTTTGATCAGAGAAACATACTCATACCAAGGAAAACATTTCTTAGTCAATGTAAGGGTCTTGCTCACACATTCCACCAAGCCCAAATGAGCTAAGGTTCCAAGGTAGAAACATAGCAAACCCCACATTACTAAAAACTTCAAAGTTTTTGGGATTTTAGACTTTATCACTTAACCCTAACAAGTTAAGATTTCTCGATCATACCAAAATCCAAAACATGACATTATCAATAAAAACTTCAACTAGCATTTCACAATATCCCTAATCAACTTAGGGTTTCAGACATTCACACTAGCATACCCTTCAGTTAGGGTTTTCCAAAACCTATCTAGGGTTCTACATAATCAGATAAGAGTGGGGTGGGTAGATTTATCAAGAGATGAATCACCCAAATAGGAATTACTAAGATTCAATACAACTAGTCATAACAAAGTTAGTAATAGATCATCAAATGAATAATCCTTTCAATCAATGTATTCAAAGCATACCTTTGTTTCTTAACTAAACTTATCTTGAGAGATCCTCCTTCTTTCAGATGTTTTCCCTAGTCAAGACAACAGAGGGAGAAAGGTGATTAATATTTGATATAATCAAAACTAAACAAATACATGGACCCAAAACTGAAAAGACATGAAATATTTATCTTCACAAAGAAGGTTGCCACACTATCCTCTTTAGTCATCTTCGTAGTTCTTAGCTCATTCTTCAAACTTGCTACTTGACCAATGTTCTTAATAGTGAACAACTTCAACGGGGCTTCATATATCTCCTGAGAATGATCGATGTTGGCTAGAATGGGACAATATTGTCTTTTATCCCTTCTGCGGTTAGAGTCATAACCACCAATTCTTAATCCATGAATTTCACTTTGTCGACGTCATTGGCCTCTTCTGTAAACTTCTTTACATTTCCTCTTACCAAATCCAACACCTTGTTTTTCTCAAGGATTAGGTCAATCCTCTTCTTCTAGGATTTGAAGTTAGATGCTCCTTCAGGTTTGTTCTCTCCCTTGATTGATTTAGACATCCTCCTTGAATATAATAGACTCTTTCCCTGAGATAGTACCTATGAATGAATCAAGTGCTTGAGACTACCTTTTTATTCCCTCTTCACCAAAGCTCCAATACCATGTTAGAAAATCAGGAAGGCAGTAAATATTTTCTTGATCTTGATAATTACTTGTGACGTTTCTTATCATTACGATTCTTTATATCTTCTTTCTTTAGTTCATTAAGCAATTAACAAAAGTAGCAACAACACATAAAACAATAGGCACAAAATGTATGCACATGACAGGGAAAAATCCCCCTGGAGGGGAAAACCCAATCAAGATAATTCTCCCTTTCAATAGTATTCTTTGAGACTCTTCACCCTAGACCTTGACTAGACCTTCCGTCCACACCAAGTTAGCCTCCCAAAATTTCAACCTCTTTCCAACAACTTTGACTAGGGCAACAGCTCATCGAAATTGGCAACTTTCGGCAACAACGAAACTTAGGAGACTTCGTTCTCCCAACCCAGAACACAAAACACAGAGAGAGAGGCACCAAAATTTCGATTTTTTCTTTCTCCTTAGACTTCCCCAAACTCGCATTCACTTCAGCTTCCTGACAAAAAACCTGGCATCTTTCTCCAACTACAAGAGAACTTCACACTTCTTCACAATGACAAGAGAATTTGAACTTGATGAGAGAATGATGCTCCAAAAGAATTCAATGTGCTTCCTTTTATATGCTTCTTGTGGGGTCGAATAGGGTCCTTAGGCCAACTTGATCTTTTCTTAGGCCGACATAGTGTGGAGGTTGCATAATTCATATTTGACTCAATACTTAACCTTTTTACATGATTCAAAAGCCCATGAAGGGTCTCTTTAAGTGTACAATAATTCTATAGACTCAGAATAAATCCTAGAAGTCCTCAACAGGGACTTTGACCTAAAACATGGTGACCCAAGCATGAAACTCATGATTTAATAAGTCATAATAATAATAATAATAATTTTTTTCTTTATTCTTTTGACAAGTACATTACATAATGACTCAAGTACATTATTGACGAGCGAACATAATTACATTTTCCAACAACAATCTTTCAATACACTATCCAAATGATAAGTCAATCCTCCAACAACTTATCTTATGATTCAAAAACTAAAACTTTGATGTATTCACTTTGCCATTAAATAGGCCTTTTGTCTTGAATTGATTATGGTCTCTTCATGTGCCTTTTTCCTATTAGTTACCAGAATGATTCAAGTTCCACCTTTAGTCGTTGGTTACATAATTATCTAATTCCTTGAGAAATATTGATAATGACCATCTCAATCACTCCTTCTTGACACCTACCTTTAATTGACTAGTCACTATTTGTTAAGTTCTCATCATCAATTACCCCATCAACATTGATTCATTGCATATGCTCTAGCACATAATGTTCTTGTTTTGGTTGTATTATATAGTCAACATTCATCTATCCTTCTGTTGACGATGCTGGACCCGCCAACATGTAAAGGGATCTCCCTGGTAAGAAGTCCCAATTAGACCTCAAACCATTTGGTGTAGGAGTCCCAGCAGTGCCTTGACTGCGATTTTGCACAGAGGCAGGTAATGCCTTGACTACGATTTCACACAGAGGCAAGTAAGATAACTCTGTTGGTAGCAAGGGTGTGACAGCTGCAGCGAGCCAAGGAAGGTGCATGAGAGGTTCTAACACACGGGGGTTGAGATGAGTGCGCCCTTTGGAAACCCGTGATAGCATGCAGTTAAGAAGGTAACGCACGAGCAAAGATACATCACAACATGGAATACAAGTTAGCAAGCAATCCAAAGTGATAGTTAAACCAACAACACATTTCAGAAATATTCATATATACATACACAGATAGTTATACATGCATGCATAAGTAAACATATACATATATCATTTAGAGTAAACTAGATAACATAGAATACAATACAACATATGCATGAAACGTGTTGTCTCTTGTTATATTAAGAAGTGTAAGTTCCAATCATACCAAACATCCATGTGCAATCATTAGTTCCGATAGTGGAACGTTACAGCCACAACCATCTACTCCTCCAAAGAGATATATTAGCTATGTGCAATGGAGAAGCCAAGGCTCGTTACAATACTGTCCAAGCTCTCTCCAAGATAGTTTTATCGAAAGCTTGGCTAACCAAAAGCCTTTACAATGAGTTATGAGGTTCTATTTGTAGCAAAAGGTGGGGTGACTCTTGACATTCCCCTTTGTGACAGTTCATCTACCCTCATGACTCTTCATTTACTCTATGACTGTTACATCCAACTATCACACTTGAACTCCCACTTGACAAGATGTTACATTACAATGCACATGTGCTCATGTGAGACAAAATGGCTTGAGCAAGCCATCCAAGACATCATTGACACTCGGTCCATTGTGGTGAGACCAACTCTTTGACATGCTTGTGATGGTGAAGGTGATGAGTTGATGCCAAGCTTGGTCGTCCGTGATGGTGCGCATGCACTCCATGGTGACATCTTGCTAAAGCGAACTCTTGCCTCTGTTGCATCTAGGTGCATTGATATGGCTCCTCCATCAAACTCATATGTTAGCATGCACATGGTATTCTTGGGTGTGGACAAACCGACAACACAGTAATGCATATTGTCCGTGTTGATCTTCTAGCGTGTGCTGGTGATCATGCGCATCAACTGTCAACTACATGTTCAGCTCTAGTTGGACTTGCTTATTGTCTTTTCCTTCATGAGTGTGTCGAATGGGTGGGATCGCATGCGTGCGCACAATGACATGCATGTTGTTGTATTCCTTTGCATCAGATCAACAACACTGCTCACCATGTCTGCTCTGCGCCAGCTGCTGGGATGGATTTTTAACTTGTACGGGCGGAGTTTCATCTGTGAGTGCATGTTGCGCTCGATACTGTACCTGTTCTCACTGCAACTTATTCTCTTGTGTATGAAGCTCCTGTTCTTCCTTGAGTTGCTACTTGAGCACATGCAACTCCTATGTTCCGTTCTCTGCCTTCACGTGATATTCATGTCACGCCATCACCTCATAGCCTGAGTCTCCAAAGTTGCTTTCACCACAAGTGGATTTGCCTTAGCTTGCAACTTTGTTCTGCCTCTGTGTTGTCAACAACCTTCCTCTTTCATTCATTGCATTTGGTATGCTGCCTTTAGTCGATGTTCATGATGTTGCTCACTATGATGCTACTGCCATCATATCTCAATGTCCTTGTCTACAAACAACTTGATGTCTTCGTGGGTAGGCAAGTCCATAGACACTTGATCGATTGCATCCCCAAGTTTGCTCTGAACAGTGTGTTTGACTCTGCTCTCCTGGAAATCATTGTACTTGTTCTGCTGAGAGGCAAATGAACACCTACGATACCTGCAGACATGGCAACACTCATGGCAAGAAATATGTCAGTCGAAAACCAAAATGAACTTGAGAACTAACTTGCAACATACCTGTGTGACTCATCATGAAGGTTGCGCAATTTCTGTTGGGATCTTGGAACACTGACTGCCAAGACTGTGCAAGGCACAGTCCGGGATGTGAGGAGGCTGACTGACTACTAGAACTGCGCAATGCACAGTCCAGTATGGACGCTGACTACTGGAATTACGCAATGCACAATCTCAGTTGGAAATGGTTGCATTCATAGTGACTGCATTGCATAATTTTTAGGTCCAGCAGTCACTCTCCCTCATAATTGCACAATGCAAGGCTATAGGACAGTCACTGGGTAGAAATGTGAATTTCCTAAGAGGAAGACAAAGCTTTCCCTCTCAAGATTGCGTAATGATGTCTAGGTGAGGCAAAGTTCGGGCCAAGGTTGCCCAGACTTGCCGACGAGTGCTTGAAAGCGAATGTGAATGTGAATGCATGGTGATACTGAGTGTAAGCATAAGTGAATGATCGTGCATGCAAACGGTGAAAGACAGATTCAAAAAATGGAACAACAATGCATGTGGGTGAGGCGAGTCGCTGAATTGGTGACCATTTGTGGAAAAGAGTTTCATGCATGTGACATTAGTGAGATGTTAACAAAAATTGAAATGGTGCTAGTACAAGCTAGTATGTATCAAAGTGACAACAAGCGCTCACTGAAATCAAGCAAACAACATTCATACGAAGAGAAACACAAAAAGCACCAGAAATGCAACACAAGACATGGGAAGTAGGCTTACATGAAAACAACTGAGCTGAATGTGCCGACGACTCCTAGATGCGATGTGGGATGTCAGAGCTGCAAGGTTGATGTTAGGAATGATATTTGTAGTGTTCGGTTCATGAGTTTTGATAAAATCAAAGATATGACGCACATGCCACAAATATAGGAAGAGAGATACTTGGTGGGAGGTTTCCGAGATGATCCTTGCATGCAACCTCTGTTGGGTCCCCATAATACTAGTGATTACCCCATTACTATTGTATTTCAACCCCTTATTAATATCGTTGTGCCCCTATTGTGCCCATATTGTTACTATTGTGCCCCATAGAAGCCCACTATTGTTATTATTGTGCCCTTTTATTGTTATGTAGACTTTGATTATGTTATGACCCCTTAGACTCCTATATATAGAAAGGAGGTATTTTCATTTGTATCATCCAAGAATTGTTCATTTATGTAATGTAAAGGAGGTTTCTCCCTCGAAGAGGTTGAATTCTAAGGCATTGATCTATATTTTCTATCTTTTCTTGAGTTGGTTTCATAACATTTGGTATCGGAGCTTTGGATTCTAGGGTTTCGCTGCTCCAAATAGGTCATCGTGGCATTTTCGCTATAACTTTTTTTTGGCGACGTTTCAGAAGTTGAAAAAAAAACCCATTTGCGAAGACATCGTGCTAAATCTCGGGTCCAAATTTCAGAGCATTTTGTGCTATAATTGCAGAGATATGATCTGAGGAAGTTGGTCTTTTTGCAGACTCCTGAACTACATTCCAAACAGGTGACCTGGGGAAAATCATCATAACTTTTTCTCTGAGCATTGGATTGAAATTTCGTAAAAAGATGCAGAAAGAGGATGGATTGTAGTTTCTTCTATATATTTTTTAGAGCCAGAGGTCGAAACAGTGACTCGTGGAACGTCGTACAAGTTTGCTCTACTGAATTAGTCTATAATCAGGTCACTGTGGGAGATTTG
>APFE031115823.1:0-13910 GCA_000404065.3 Pinus taeda
TCGGGGTGAAAAGAGATCATGACTCCGGTTCATGAGCTCCTTGACCGACATTCCTGTTTGTCCAATCTGCCTGGCGTCAAGCCATGAGCTGTCCTCAATCGGACGGTTCTTCCACTTGAACAGGTACTGAAAATAATTTTTCCGTCGAGTACGTCTAACTACCTGAGTTTCGAGGATGCCTCCGATCTCATGGGGTTGGACATAAGGCATCTATCTTTTCCAAGTTTCTCCATCTTCCTGGGTGTTCCGCGTGGATTGTCCGGGTGCATCTTTCTTTTCCTCCATCAGATTGCTTGTATATGGAAACAGATCTGCCACATTGAAGATAGGTGAAATGCCTATTCCAGGCGGTAGTTGTATTTCATAGGCATTTGCCGAAAATTTTCGCAAGATCTTACAAGGTCCTACCTTTTTGTACTTTAGTTTATTGTACGTACCCTTAGGGAAACGTTCCTTATGCAAGTGTAGCAGGACTTCATCCCCCACCTCAAAATGAACTTCTCTTCTCTTTAGATCGGCATGTTGTTTATATTTTGAGCTGCTGTCCTGTAATTTTGCTTTCACCCGTTCGTGTAAATCCCTCATTGCATTAGAAAAATCTTCTCCACCCGCACTCCGTCTTTCCTGTAAACCAAGATCTCGAAGTTCATGCACTCCACGAGGGTGCATGCCATATAGGATCTGAAAGGGACTGAGACCCGTGCTACGATTTGGCGAATTGTTGTAAGCAAACTCTCCTTGTGCTAGCACTCGGTCCCACATAGGTGAATTCTCCCCGACTAAGTTTCGTAACAGGTTTCCCAAACTTCTGTTCACAACCTCTGTCTTCCCGTCAGTTTGCGGGTGATAAGAAAAAATGTAGCTTAATTGGGTGTTCATTTTTTTCCATAAGGTACGCCAAAAATGTCCCGTGAACTTCACGTCCGTGTCTGATAGGATGGTTGTTGGTAACCCGTGTAACCTGACAATCTCATTCAAAAACAAGTGGGAACGTGAGTGGCATCACTATTTTTCCGACAAGGTATGAAATGTGCCATTTTTTAGAAACGATCCACCACTACCATCACTGAATCATAACCTTTCTGCATTTTTGGCAGTCCCAAAACAAAATCTAGACTAACCGAATCCCAAGGTCTACCTGGAACAGGTAATGGTGTATATAATCCTGTGTTCTGGCTGTGTGCCTTCGCTAATTGACACACCTTACACTTCATCACAAAACGTTGTACGTCTCGTCGCATTCTTGGCTAAAAATAGAAATGACTAAGTTGCTCCAAGGTTTTATCTATACCGAAGTGTCCAGCCAAACCCCGTTGTGTTTTTCGCGAATAATGTTCTCCCTCATGGAACAGTTGGGGATACACAATTGTCCTCCCTTAAATAGCAATTTTTCCTGTATATTGTAATCTAACCAAGTACTATTACCCCTTATCAAAGGGTTCTGGCACTCCTCATAGGCTTCTCTAAAATCTGTATCTGTTTTGTAAAGATCTTGTAAATGTTCAAAACCCAAAACCTGTACATCACTCTCCTCCAAAAGTAGAGCTTTTCTACTTAATGCGTCGACCACCTTGTTTTCTTGTCCATGAATATGTTTCAGCACAAAATTAAAACTCTATAAGTACTCCACCCATTTGCCATGTTTATGATTGAGTTTGTGCTGCTGAATTACATATTGCAATGCAGAATTGTCTGAAAACAGCACGAACTCGTTCCCTAACAAATAATGCCTCTAGTGTCTTAAAGTTTGTACCACTCCGAAAAATTCTTTGTCATATGAGGAGTACTTCTGCCTACTCTCATTCATCTTTTCGCTGAAAAATGCTACAAGCCTGTCCTCCTGACTGAGTACAGCCCCGATCGCTGTTCCGCTAGCATCACAACGTAACTGAAATAATTTCTGAAAATTTGGTAGCCTGAGAATCGGTCTTTCCGTAATCTTCCTTTTCAATAGTTGAAAACTTTATCTGCTACTTCTGTCCATCGAAAAGGTTGGTTGGCCTTTTTCATGGTCTCTAACATAGGAGCACAAATTCCGCTAAAATTCTTAATAAACTTTCTCTAGAAACTTGCCAATCCATGGAAACTACGTACCTCAAATAAATTTTTCGGTGACGGCCAATTTACTATTGCTGTTATATTTTCCGGATCCATTTTTAATTCGTTTTCTGCTATCAAAAATCCCAAATAAATTAATTCTCTTTGCAGAAACGTACATTTCTTTAAATTTATTAATAACTTGTTCTGTTGTAGTTTTTCCAACACTTTGCGCACATGCCAGAAGTGTTCTTCTTTCGTCTTGCTGAAAATAAGGATGTCATCTAAATAAACTATTACAAATTCCCGAATACACTCCTTCAACATCTCATTCATGAGCCTCATGAATGTGTTGGGTGCATTGCTCAACTCGAATGGCATAATTAGCCATTCATATAATCCCTCATTTGTTTTAAAAGTTGTTTTCCATTCATCTCCTTCTCGTATCCGAATCTGGTGATATCCGCTTTTTAAGTCTATTTTTAAGAAGTAAGCTGCCCACTTAAACAGTCCAGCATATCATCCATACGTGGTAACAAAAATCTATACCGGATGGTGATTTTATGGATGACCCTAGAATCGGTGCACATCCACCACTCTCCTCCCTTATTGGGGGGAGGACTGTTGGCACAGCACATGGGCTCAAACTTTCTCTGATTAAATCTTTGTCCAATAGTTCTTGCACCTGTTTCCTGATTTCCTCATTATCCTTGGGGCTCATTCGATCGGCTGCTTTATTTGGTAAGTTGGCTCCGGGTATAAAGTTAATATGGTGGCTGATACTCCACTTGGGGGTAACTTGTCTGCCAAGTCGTCCACTACAGTATCTGTAAATTCTTCCAACATTCGCTGTATTTCGATGGGTAAATCTGTTATCTATGTATGTAAGAGTATTGTCCTCGTCTTTTTGACTACAGCATAACTTATTTCACTATTCTCAACCTGTTTTAGAAACTATTTTCCGCTCATTAGCAATGCTTTGGTTTTGTTTGCTTCAGATGTTTCCTTCTCTTCTCTGATAGGCACAAGGGTATGCCTGACCCCATCTTTCTCGAACTTATAACAGTTCATCACTCCATCGTGTCTCACCTTCCTATCATATTGCCAAGGCCTGCCCAATAATATGTGACATACGTCCATCGGCATGATGTCACAAATAATTTTATCCTTATATCGACCTATTTGAAATTCAACCTCACTTTGCTCGTCCACCAGTAACGGGTGCCCCTTTTGTAACCATGAAACTCTATACTGACTGGGGTGTTTTAAGCGCTTCAGCCCCAACTTTTCCACCATTTCCATGGATACCAAATTTTTCGTACTTCCACTGTCGATTATCATCTTACAACATTTACCCTCTGATTTGAAAATTGTCCTAAACAGAGCTTTCCGCTGCGTCTCTTCGACACTCTCATCAACTGGTTTCAGTAATACCTTATGCAGCAATAAGCTTCTCCCGTTTCTGTGGCATTCTCTGCCTCTTGAGGGGGTGCTGCTGTTTCCTCTAGTTGCGCCACATACGCGCCTCGCTATCCAGCTGAATCTATTTCTGGGCACTCAAACGAACGGTGCCCCCACTTGTGGCATCTATAGCATTGATAACCAGTTCCCCTTCCACGGCCATTTCCTCTTCCACGTTGGAACGATCTGCCACCTCTCGTTCCATCTCCTTTTTCTGCTGTTCTCGAAGTCCTCGAACTGCTGGCTTCCTTGTTGTTGTTGGCAGTCCGGCCCCTGCCATAGGACTCGCCTCTCCCTCTGGTAGACCCTCGTCCTCTCTGGGCATTCTGTCTTTGGTTAATTTTCTCCTCTGCTTTAATTGCGCTCTGGTATGCCTCCTCAGTATTATTTGGAGACAAAATACTTATTTCATCCAAAATATCCATCCTCAGTCCATTAACATATCTAGCTGTCCTTTCTGTCGTATCCTCTGTATATCCGGCTCGCAAATTCACTTGGTAGAATTCCTCTGTATACTCTTTCACAGTCAGTCCCCTCTGTCTCAAGTTTTGTACCTGTCTATGTAACGCGATTTGATAATCCCTTGGCAAAAATCCGCCCTTCAATTTAGCGACCATCCTTGTCCAAGTTTTAATCGGTGTTTTGTTCAACCTCTTCCTCTCATTCTGGACACTATCCCACCACAAAGCTGCATGTCCTTTCAGCTTTGTTGCTACAAATTTGACTCTACGGTCTTCACTAACTTCCTCGCATTCAAAATACTTGTCCATCTCACTAATCCAATCTAACACAACATCAATAGACAAACTACCATCGTATGTCAGGAGTTCTGGTTTTGGTCTGCTATTCGACAATAAGATAGACTTCAGTAATTTCACTTCTGCTAATTCACCTTCAGGTCCATCTGCTGCCACTTCTACTTCTTCTTCACTCACATTGCCCATTTTTGGATCTCTTCTCCTGCCCGCCTCTACTGCTTTGAAACGAGCAGTAAGAACTCTGAGTTCTTCTCATAATGCCTCATCTGCCACTCTACGAGCACCTCGGCCTCGTTCTCGTCTACCTACATCCATTTTTTTCAAATCTCTTTAACTGAATGCTCTGATACCACTCTGGTGTAACCCAGCCCAAAATGCCTACACTTTACACTTTACACGCGTAAGGAAAATGTATACGTGGCAAATAAAAATCTTAACTGTGTTTGTCCGCGGGATTTTTATGTGAGTTGGCAGCTAGAGAGTTAATGCCTGCAGTAAATATCTGTACTCCGTCTCGAGACTGCTCCCGCTTGCCCTTCGCGCCTTAACCCTTGTTCATTATGGCATGTTCTGGATTGTTCATTCGTTATTTCCGCTCTGAGGTTATCTGTTCTGGTCGAGGGTTTTCGGGTTTCTTCTGTAGAATGTTATATACTCTGCTCTGTTGGTATGTGCAACTCTTTGTACGAGAAAAACTTGGCCCCTCCTCTATTCAACCTACTTGCAATGTTAATGGAAATGGCATTTGGTTTTGATGGCTATTCGGCTCGGTTCCGTGGTTTGACCTTGGTGAGTATTTCTATTCTTTCCTTCCTTACATGCGCAGATTTCTTAAGGTATTTGTTAAGCACTTGTTGCTGGTTGTTATATCTTGCTGTCTGTGTGTATCTCGTGGTTCTTGGTCGAGGTTTTGTAGCCGTTTCTGGAAATCACTGTGGTTTTGCTGTGTTTTCTTGGAACCTTGTTGTCTCTGGTTCAAATCTAGTTGGGTATTATCTGCTTGTTGTTGGTTGGGTCTCTCACAGTGCGGCACTATATTTGCCTTTGAGCACAGGACTTTTCGGGCGCGCATCCTTCGTTTGGAATAGGTAAATACTCCTGTCCCTGTTTCAATCTTGCTCGGCTTCTCTTTCTGGAACTAACCCACTTTGTTCCTCTGGTCTACAGTCACCCAAATTTTTCAGGATGTCACACGGTTGTATTCGGCTTCGCTCTCCTAGGTAATTTCACTGTATTTCTAATTCTCCAAAGGCGTTCACACTTTTTCTTGGAATTCCCCTCGCTGCTTTTGTTGTAGTGTAGATGGGTTGATGTTTGCAGGTCGTTGTTGGCAACCTGGGCGGTGTATCCTCCAATATTTAGCTTGTACAGTCGCTTATTTTCTTGGGTAGGCCTCAATCCCAAACTTCTGGTTGTAGTTTTGCTTAATGTTAAGGTTCTGTGATCTTGCTCAGGTCCTTCGGTCGCTGTATGAATTTAACTTGGTTGTATTTCTTTCGCTTGCTCTTGTATTAAGTTTTACAAGAGATGGGAGTCGTTGTCGGTCGGTTTTGTCAAACCCTAGTTCATGGTTTTCTGGTTTATAAAGTTTTTCTGACTATATGTCGTACTTTACTCTATGTATGGTAGCGGACTTTGTTTTTTCAATGGAGTCGTTCTGGATTTAACAACAGTCACTGTATTTGTGGTCCTTCGACTTTATAAAATGAAATTTATGAAAGGAAAATAAAATATACAGCGTCGTTACCTCTTTGCATTTTTATTCCGCCTCTGTTCGGTGATTGCTCTTTATGACTTCGAATGCTGGAAACGGTTGACTCTTGTACGCAATTTCTTCACCTTTGATTTGTTGGTGTTATATGCCGAGATTCCTATTCGACTGTGTGCGAAAAAAATGTTAAATAAATGTATGGCTGTCTGTCATTTGTGACTGTAGATTACTGACACTTCATGTGGTTGTTTAATATTTCACTGTGATTCATATTTGAATGCTTGCAACAGCAATTTGATAAATATTATTTGTATGGTAGTTTATCAGGCCGTAAAGAAAAAAATTTCATTTGGGAAAATATTAATAAAGATGATACAGATGGAAAAATAACTTTCTTTTTTGAATGCTTCTGACTGTCTCTATTTCTCTTCTCTTATCATTCAACTGAACCCTCTCCTCTTACATTCAGTTGATCTTTACAGTTAATCCAACTGATATAGAATATGGTTACAGAAATACTATTTTTGTTAATAATTATAATCACTTGGCACTTCAAGACTTGGAGGAACAGTTGGTTCTTATTTCCCTAATTTAATAGACCATTCCTTAACTAATAACTGAGCTACAGTAATTCTAACTGAAGTAAAAAGAGATGTCTAAATTCACCGACTCTGTAAAACAAACTAAAAGAAAAATTATTACAGCAAAAATTTAAACAATCCAATCGATCAATAGCCTTTGTACCTGGTTGGAATTTTGCCCAATTATGGTGAGCTGGATGCTCCTGCATCAGGTATGAACGTAAATTGCCTTGTAACTTGTTTGGTTGTATTCGAATGAATTAAAGGATGACGTTGCGGGGAAATGAATGAAAAAATGAAAGAGGTGGTTGACATTGTTGTTGTTCAAAGTCAAAACCTACCTCGCTGAAGAGGTATGTAGAGATGACTTTTCTTTAGCCATTTTTATATTGAATTTAAGGCTCTGCTTCCTCAATAATTTCTATCAAATTTAATTTTTCCTTCATTTCCCCAATCTATCCCTTGCGAATTCAAGCACGACTGGGACTGGGTTTTTAAATGACTTCTCATAGCTTTGTATTTGGTTTTCCTCGTAACCTCTTTTTTTTTATTAGTTTAACCCATGGTTGTTGTGTATTGTGTTCTTTGTTTGCTGGGTTTTTGTTTTTTCTCTACTCACTTGTTGTGTATTGAGCCATTTTTATATTGAATTTAAGGCTCTGCTTCCTCAATAATTTCTATCAAATTTAATTTTTCCTTCATTGCCCCAATTTATCCCTTGCGAATTCAAGCACGACTGGGACTGGGTTTTTAAATGACTTCTCATAGCTTTGTATTTGGTTTTCCTCTATAACCTCTTTTTTTTTTATTAGTTCAACCCATGGTTGTTGTGTATTGTGTTCCTTCTTTGCCGGGTTTTTGTTTTTTCTCTACTCACTTGTTGTGTATTGAGCCATTTGCATTGGTCATGGATTTAAGAATATGTTTCCTCGTCAATAATTTTACCCTTGTGCATCGGCCATGGATTTAAGCCTCTGTTTCCTCTTCAATAATTTTACCCTTGTGCATCAGGCATGTATTTAAGCCTCTATTTCCTCCTCAATAATGCCTCTGTTTCCTCCTCAATAATTTCTATTGTCGTTGTGCATCAGCCGTGGATTTAACCCTCTATTTCCTCCTCGGTAATTTTTGTTTCCCTTGTACTGTGTGCACGAGCCATGGATTTAAGCCTCTATTTCCACCTTAGTAATTTCTATTTCCCTTGTGCTATGTTCATCAGCCATGGATAATGGATTTAAGCCTCCATTTCCTCCTCAATAATTTCTATTACCCTTGTTCCGCCATGTGCATCTGCCATGGATTTAAGGCAGAGCCTCTGTGACTTACTATTTCTTATCAGTGATTTATTTCAGCTTTTAAATTAATAATAATCTATTTTGCGTCAACTGGGAATTCTCTGTTATATATAACACTCTTTCGCTTCAATCCTCCGCAATCAGTTTCGCATCAATTGGGAATTCTCTGTTATATATAGCCCTCTTTCGCGTCAATTGGAAATTCTCTGTTATATATAACCTTAGCCCTCTTTCGCTTCAATCCTCTGCAATCAGTTACATTACATTACAGCCTTCGCCTTCTTCGAGATTCAACTCAACAACCGCGCATTTACCATTCCTACTGCGGTCTCTGGTATTAGTTAGTCCACGTAGATTTGAAATGGCGGTCCTCTACCATTCGTACACGATTTTCTGGGAGATAGTTAAAGCTAGATAAAATGAAATTTATCTCTGTTACTTTTACTTTCACACACTGGGTGGAGAATCCTATGGTGGGTTTTAAAAATAAAATTAATTGTATCATCAAAATAACTCTCATCTTATCTCATATTTTATTTATTTACTATGTATTTTTTGTTTTGTCGATTAATTTTCTTTAAACTCATACCCATGAAATTACATTTTTTTAAGGTAGATTTTACTTTGCAACTTTTATATTTAAAACATGTCGTTTCACACTTCAATTATCATCCATTTATATCATAACACTTATCACAACTGCATTTAAACCAAAATGCACTGACTTTTTAACTTCTTTTGAAAGTTCTCCACAAACACAATGTTACACAATGCATTGAAAAACGTCAAATATCTTTGTAATTAACAAACCATTTGTTTTTTATTTGCTATTCATTAGTTTTTTAAGCTTTTTTTCTTGTATTGCATTATTTAACATTTTATATATTTATATAATTAAATAAGTAATATATAATATATAATTTTGTTGGCTGAATTCTGAATGGTATGATATATATTTACTTATTCAAAATTGTATATATATGTTTGTGCTTTTGAAAATGTTTTATGTATTTATGCTTATATTTTGAATTGAAATTGTACCATTTTTGCTTGTTTATTTGAAATTGTGTAAGTGTGTATTTAGTTGAATTGTGCATTTGCTTGTTTAAAAGATAAAACATCATGAAAAGTACACATTGTTTGCATTGAGGATTGTCATGAATAATATGTCATAGAGACTCACAAATTGCAAAATTTGAATGAGATACAACTTTATTCTCCATTGATTATCCCCATATGCTAGTTTTAATCAACAATGTTTCATGTTTTCTTCCTTTCTACTCACTTAATTTTTTTATATATTTTCCTCGTGTTTAACTAGAACCATTTTTATTTCTTCTATAAGGGTTCTATCAAGTAGGGGAAATTTTAAGGATGTTTTTTTATTTTTTTTTATAAACCTTGGTTATTCTTACTCCTCCCTATTATGCATAATATAACATGTTTGGTTATGTTTTCTTAAAAGTATTGATATTCCTAATGATTTTTAAGCTAAAATATTTTTATAGTATAAATTTTGGGCAAACCATCTTTAGATAAAATAAAAATTAACAAATTGTATTCTTTTGAAAAATCACAGAAAATTAAGCCACTCTAAATGGCCCCAAATTTTTTTTATACTACTTGGTATCTAATAATTGAATATCTTAGTTAGCTTCCTCCCAGTTATGAAGAAGATATATATTTTCTCCCTTCAGGAATTTATCAAGATTCGTGTTTTTCAAACAATCTTTGTCCTACTAAGAGCTATTATACTATCCTTCACTACTCTCTCTATTTTCTCTATTCGTACATGTGACCCTTGTACATCAAGGCTGATTAAATTCCTTTTCAGTGAGAACTCCGAGATATTCTTGTGTTATACTTGACTACATCAACCATTAAATATGTTTGTGCTTTTGAAAATGTTTTATGTATTTATGCTTATATTTTGAATTGAAATTGTACCATTTTTGTTTGTTTATTTGAAATTGTGTAAGTGTGTATTTAGTTGAATTGTGCATTTCCTTGTTTAAAAGATAAAACATCATGAAAAGTACACATTGTTTGCATTGAGGATTGTCATGAATAATATGTCATAGAGACTCACAAATTGCAAAATTTGAATGAGATACAACTTTATTCTCCATTGATTATCCCCATATGCTAGTTTTAATCAACAACGTTTCATGTTTTCTTCCTTTCTACTCACTTAATTTTTTATATATTTTCCTCGTTTTTAACTAGAACCATTTTTATTTCTTCTATAAGGGTTCTATCAAGTAGGGGAAATTTTAAGGATGGTTTTTTTTTTTAATTTTATAAACCTTGGTTATTCTTACTCCTCCCTAAAATGCATAATATAACATGTTTGGTTATGTTTTCTTAAAATTATTGATATTCCTAATGATTTTTAAGCTAAAATATTTTTATAGTTTAAATTTTGGGCAAACCATCTTTAGATAAAATAAAAATTAACAAATTGTATTCTTTTGAAAATTCACAGAAAATTAAGCCACTCTAAATGTTAACCCCAATTTTTTTTTATACTACTTGGTATCTAATAATTGAATATCTTAGTTAGCTTCCTCCCAGTTATGAAGAAGATATATATTTTCTCCCTTCAGGAATTTATCAAGATTCTTGTTTTTCAAACAATCTTTGTCCTACTAAGAGCTATTATACTATCCTTCACTACTCTCTCTATTTTCTTTGTTCGTACATGTGACCCTTGTACATCAAGGGTGATTAAATTCCTTTTCAGTGAGAACTCCGAGATACTCTTGTGTTATACTTGACTACATCAACCATTAAATATGATAACTCATACTCTACCAAACATACATGGGATTCACCATTTTACTTTTTTTATGGGGCCATATTGATGGACAATTATTTCCAATTTCACCTTTATTATATTTTTCCTCCTATTATTGTTAGGATAAATAGCGCTTACCTAAAATATTTGATTTCTTTATGGTCCTTAATGATATGTTTATTCCCTCTTATCGTAGAATTCATAAGGTAAATCCTTCATCTTTATTCCAATTTGGAGATTCTCGGAGGAAGCTGGATGTGCAGAAAGCACTAGCACTTCTATCTATATCCCATCATTTCTTCTAAAATGTCCTCTTCTTCCTCCAATAACTCATCATCTTCATCATCCCAACACATGAGATCTTAGCAAACAATCTTCTTCAAAGATCCGCAAGTCTTTCTTTTGCAAATTTAATCCTCACTCCAAACCGTTCAAAGTTTTTTCCTAGCAATCTCCTATTGGAGCTACATTTTTCTAGCAATATCAACAGTTATAAATCCAATTTAGTGGAGTTATTACTCTCTCAGATAATTCCATGTGGTCATTTTCTAGTTAGAGGTTCCTTCTATGACGTCCAAATTTTGAATTTAAACTTTGTTAAAAGGTTTACACTAAAATGTTATTTACCTACTCACCACATGCATTCCAACCACACAATATCCTTTATGCATGAATTCCATTTTTGGATCAACCCTTGATAATCACATAAGTCTGAATTGTATACAGGAGTTATTGCTACTTTCTTCCCACGCCATAGCTAACAAACTTTAATACAATTGTTTAATTACTCTTATTACCTATCCAAATGTTTCCTCTTTTTTGAAGTTATAGTCATTAAGAACCCTTTAAATCCTAATTAGAAGTCTTTAAATACATGTACCACCTCTCTCTTGCCAACTTATTCAAACTAGACTTCCAGTCATAAAACACTTATATTAGAAATAAGGAAGTAACAAAGAGTGTAAAAATTCTTGTGTAAGGAAGATAAACTAAAGCATTGAAGAATCTTTTACCAATTTGAAATAAAATTACAAGCATGGATGTTTCTTAGTGATTTCTACATTTCAAATAAATACATCAAAAATATAACTAAGATATTTTAGTTGCAGGATTCTAATTGGCCATAATTTTAATGTGGATTACAAAAAGAAAAAAATTAGTATACTAGGTCTTTATTCCACACATCATATTCTCTTATATATAGGTTTCACAACATAATCCCACAACTTCCCCATGGTAATTAAAATTATTTTACAATAAATAATTTCATAAAATTAATTTTTTATCATTAAATTTTATAAAATAAGTAAATAAAACCTTATAAAACTTTATTATTTTTTTAGATATGAGCGAATAAATATATAAAAAAATATATTTCAAAATGTAATTATGATATTTATATGCTTTTTTATAAAATGTCATATTTTGTAAGAGAATGTTATTTGTTTTTTCGATCTGTAAAAGTTTACTCTTTCCTTTTTGAATTATAGCACTAATTTTTAATTTACAATACGATGTTAGTAATACTAAATAATGACCAAACACATTGTTGGTTGTTCATAAGTTATCTACATTTCATTTTGGAATCTATTTTTATTCTATATATGAAGAAAAAGATTGGGACAACTCATAGAATGGAATCAGCCTTCTAAATTTGAGGGTCACCATCCTACATTTTTCTATTTAAACAATAGTTTATTTTTATAATTTCATTTTGTAATTATTTATTTAAACCAAAATTAAACCGTTTGCTTCTTTTAATTCACCTACTTAATTTTTTTCGTATTTAAGAAAATCAAAAGTAGGAAGCATAATTGCATTGTTAGGTTTTGGATAGAAAACTTCAAGTGTTGGACATTGTGAGTGGATAAAGGAGATAATTTCTCTTCTTTTGTTGGCATTCTTTACATAATTTCCTTGTACAAAGCCATATCACTTCATGTAGATTTCATAGCATCGCAAGGTCTGTGATTCTTATTAGTTTCCAAGGTCGTGTGGAATTGTTTTAAGAGCAAGCTCAATTGATCATTTGATGGAATATGGTAGCACAATTAGTAAGTTACAATGGCAGTGATGGAGATGGGATGCTAATGTCAATGTCGTTTCCTCAAGGTATGACACTGGAGGTATGCAAGGAATTCTTGTGAAATTTAATTATCTTAACATTGTTGAGGAAAGCCTCCTTTCTCATTATTGTTTTAAAGTTTAGTTTAGAATTGTTGTTCTACAATGTTCTAACCTATTTAATTCTCCATACTTACACGTGTACACCACACTAAAATTGTAGGTTCACTTAGAGAATACCCTCCCTACATTAATTTCCAAGGAGAATTTCAAACAAGATGATTTTTTTCTTTACAACTATTTTTCTCCTTCTCTTCTCCTCTGCCTCTTACACATTCCTCTCTTCGCCCTCTATCCCATCCTCCTTACCCCCCATCCTGCCCCTTCTTGCCCTCCTCATCTGCCTCTTCCTCCTCCACCTCTACCATCAACCTTGTCACCCTCGCCCTCCACTCTGCATCCCCTGGTGCCTCTCTCCTCCCTAACCTTCTCCTCCACCTACGCGTCTTCCCCCTCGACCTCTTCCTTTCCCTCCTCCTCCTCCACCTCCCACCATTTCCTCTTCCACCTCCTCCTCACCCTCCCCCCTCCCTCCCCATCCTGCCATACCTCTCCTCCTCCACCTCTTCTGCCACCTCTTCCCCCATCCTCCCACTCCTCCTCCCAGCATCTCCTCCACCTTCACCTCCCTCGCCTCCTCCTACCCCTCCTCATTCACCTCTTCCCCCTCGATCGCTTCCTCCCCTTTTCCCTCCTCCAACCGTACCACCCCTCCCAACCCGCCCCTCTTCCCCCTACTCACCCCCTCATGCCACCTTCTCTCCCTCCCCCTTCACCTCCTCCTCTGTCGCCCTTCTACCTCATCCATTCCCTCTCCTCTGAGTCTCGCCCCCACTACACCTCCTCTTCCACCTATTGCCCCTCCGCCTCTTCCACCTCTTAGCTCTTCTCCTCCTCCTTCACCACCCCCACCTCTGTCTCATCCTCCTCCTCTTCTTCCACCTCTTCCCCCCTCCTCCCAATCCTTCACCTCACACCTCCTCCAACTTCACCACCCCTGCATCCTCATACCTCTCATCATTCGCCTATTCCTCCTTCGTTGCTTCCTCCCCTTAGACGTCCTCTAACCGCCCTAACCCCCCAACCCCCATGTCATCCCCTCCTCACTAACTCCCCCTGCCTTCTCCCCTTCCCCCTTCATTGACC
>APFE031115839.1:1093-13367 GCA_000404065.3 Pinus taeda
TCTAAAAATAGACATAGTCTAAAAATAGACTTGCGCCAAAAATAGCCTGCGGGCCCACTTAGTGAAGGCGACTCTTTTCACTAAGCTCCATCATCTTGTTGCAATCTCAACAACTTTTAACGATTCCGCTATGCCATTATCACTTCTTCATCTTGCTCTTATATCTTCTTTTTGTAGTATTTTCAAGTCATTCTTGAATGAAAAATGAATATTATAAACAATAAAAATGCATGTCACAACAAGGAGAATGTGCATATATCTCTCCATATGGGGGTAGTCCAGTGTAAAGCTAATACATAGGATGGTAACCAGATGAACCAGCTTGATATGAACTTGACGGGTCTAGTTGTCCGGTATCCATTAATGAAGAACTAGATAAAAATTCAGTAGAGGACATTGGTGAAGACCAAGGGCTAGAAGAAACACCTGAGTGGGTTCCAGATAAAGATTGGTAACCCAATGGGATGTAAGGAACACCATACAAGTGTGACTCAGGTGTTGTAGTAAACATCGAAGAGGTTGCGATAGAAGATTATGCCGTAGCCATAACAAATGACACAGTCTGGGATGTTGACTCTACCATAGTCAAATGTCCAAATAAATTTCCTAACGAATCAACGAGTGTCTAAAAGTAATCAAGATCAAAAGGAGAAGTGAAATGAGGAGTATAAGGATATAGGTAAAGTCCAATTCCAAAATGGAATGGATTTTTGGATTATTCTACCTCAGGTTCCTCTTCTATTGAAATCAAACGAGGTGGAAGAATTTCACTGTCAGGTCCATAGTAGATGTCTGGTCTTTGTTGCTGAGGTAAAGAGGAAGTCTCAACAACTACGAATGTCTGAGGATATACTGGTCGATATTATTCCGATAAGGTAACAACTTTTGATAGTTCAACCTCAAGATCCAAGTGTTCTGGTAAAAGAAAAAGTTTAGGTTAGACTTTGTGAACAACTTCTAGTTTAGACTAATTTATGATTGAACAATGATAGGTTCAAGATTAAATTCTGGTTGAACAGATTCAGGTTCAGAAGTAATTTCTTGTTGAACAACTTTGGATTGAGAATCAACTTGTTGTTGAACAACTTGGGTTACCATTTCACTAGATTTAGCTCTTGTTTCCTCAGGTAATTGTGGATATTCCACTTCAGAAACAGATGTACCAGTAATTGTAGGAGTAACTGGGGTCATAGTACTTACCGGTATAGGTGTTTCTGGTAATTCAGTTGAAGAACCAGAACTAGAGCTAGTCAAACGAGACCGCTTCAATCAGATATGCGTAGCTTTGGGCAGTAAAGTTGGTTTACTTGCAGCTTTCTGTGAACGATGGGGTAAGGGTTAATTTTCCTCCATAATTGTTGATTCATTTTATTACAAAAAGGAAATAAACAAAAAGGGGTAAGTTTGGCAAAAAGGTTTACCAAGAAACTGTGAACTGCAGAATACATCCCAGCGAACCAAGAAGTACGAGTAGGAAGTCTCCCCAAATGTTGTGTTCGGTGTATCACAGTGTACGATGCAGTCAACTCAGTTACCTAAGGATGGATAGAAACCTAGTGTTGTACTCCCATATATACCCGAATGTACGTGGAGGCCCAATCTGTATTAGTGTTGTCTAATGCGAAACCGCACAGTGAGAGCATTCCCATATACTTTACGTACTGTAACACCACCCTATATACTAAAAGATACATGGACGAGCTACGATATACTCACATATGCAGAATGAGGTATCACACTCAGAATGTATTGCATAAAAGTTAATGACAACTGCTATGTTTTATGACACCGGAACATGTCATTAACCTAGAACCTCTAATTTTTTTGCGTTAGGTGACAATGCTCCATTAGGTTAATTGATGTTAATTTTAAGTTGATATTGATTAAGAATTTTCCTTTCAAGGTTCACCACGTCATGTATTTTTCATTTCCTGTAATGCAACTAATATGATAAGTGTACTTTGCATTCAATTTTAACAATGAAAAACTTTAGCTAGTAGGGATAGAGCAATCAGATTCTTTTAATCAAAGAACAAAGAACACATCTAATGCAATTTCCATAAACCATTTCTATGAGCACACACAAACTTTTTCAATGCACAATACAAGTTTTTCTTTTCAATTCCCTTAATGTTGTGATGAACAAAAGGAAACTAATGCACATACAATCAATCAATCTTTTTGCAAGAACGAAGACTTTATGACAGTTTCATTTCGAAAGAAATGGAGTCTTTCATGACACTTTCTTTTGAACAAAGATTAATCAACTATAAAAATAACTTTGAAAATGAATTGATATTGTTAAATAAATCATTTAAGAAACACTAAACAATCAAGGGGAAAGTAGGGCTAGCAAAGGAAACACAAATTGATTTCAGAGACACAAGAATCATTGATCTTTCAACAAGCATAAATAGAAGTAAATTTTGGAAAGAAAATTCAATGGAGGGATTTTTGTCCTAAGGAGAATCAGCACAACCTTGAATCAGAGATAGTGTGCTTCAGGACACTGTCCTCAAGCCAGTGGTGCTCCGCAATGCTCTGTCTCTAGACCAAACCTAGGTTGGTGCCAGAGAGGCCATCCTAGGGGCTTGCACACACAATTTACACCAAAAAACACTGCAAAAATGCTGAAACAAGATCAATGGAAGAAAATAAAGTCTACTAGGGTGTAATAGGATGAAGGTAAACTACCAGAATGATGATCGCTCCCCAGTGGAGTTGCCAATTTGTTATGTGGAATTTTATATCAGCGAATAAACACAATTTCCCTAGATGGGTAGCTACATTTATAACAACAAATTTAGAGTTCTTAACATTTTTCTATAGAAGATAATAAGACAAGGGACCTACTTGTTATCTTTCACTTTTGCTTTTTCTCCTTTGTATGGTTCCCGTCACTGCTTCTCGAACTTAATCCGCTCAACAAGTACTTGGAATCATAAACAGAAGACAAAAACCAATCAAAGCAAGAGATCTATCTACTATAAGCAAATGGAGTCAAAATCATTTACACATATAATCATCGTACATGAAGACAAGAATATGGGAAAAGGTGTAAACAACTTTATTAAGTAGAAGGAAGAATTAAAACCATGAAATGCGATCCATTGTCACTCTTCCAGCTTGGGGTTCCAACCAACATCACATCAAAAGCACAACACTCGGCAACATAATAATACTTGCTTAGAATCTCAAACCTCACACCAATAGTATCTCCTACAAATTCTCAAAACCCAACACCTGATCACTTAGATGAGTGCTCAATTTATAGAAAAGTGGAGGAGGTTTGGTCATATATGAGGGTATTGAATGGCCTTTCAAACTTAGAGTTTGTTTCCATGGAAGAAGGAATGAGAGGATAGGAGGTTACTTAACTCATTCCCTATCCAATTTCAAGCTCATAGTAGATGATAAGTGTGGGAATCTTCGAGATGGCTCCAGAAAATAAGAATATTCCCAAAACCCAATGATGATTTTGCTCAATCTCACCTCCATAGGTAAAAGTGGGCCTAAGTGCTTTGGAAAGCACCTTGACATGGACCTACCTTCCCTAAAGCGTACTTACCCCTAACCAAGAATGCGCTAGTCCCTCAAAGAGGCATTTCGGGAGGGCGTCAGGCCAAGAAACTTTGAGGGAAGGAAGCATTCAAAGTCATGAATTGTCTAGGGAATATAGCAACTGAATTAGGGTTTGATGAGCCCTAAGAGTATTGATCTGAATGATGGGAGTGATTTGCCCAAATGGATCTGTAACACACCACAACACCTATACTTTTGGTTACACTACCTTTGGTGACGTTCACTTTTGGTGACGAAGGCTCTTTTAACTGTCACCAATGAGCTTATGGTGACATTTTTTCACCCCTCACTGATGTACTTTTTTCTTGTAGTGACCTCTTGGAATCCATGGCCTCATGTGGACCATGATTAAGGTTCATAAAGCATAATTCATTTTTTTTCAATCTTCTTAAAAAATGAATCAAGGTTCTTGGAGCACAGTTCCTTTTCTTGTGTCAAGCCCCTTAAAAAATGAATCAAGGTTCTCGAAGCATAGTTCTTTAACTTGTGTCAAGCTCCTTAGAAAAACGAATCAAGGTTCTTGGAGCAGATTTCCTTGTCTTCTGTTAAGCTCCTTAAAAAATGAATCAAGGTTCTTGGAGCATAGCTTTTTTTGTTTGTGTCAGGCTCCTTAAAAAATGAATCAAGGTTCTTGTAGCACAATTCTTTTTCTTGTGTCAAGCTCCTTAAAAAATGAATCGAGGTTCTCATAATAGAGTTCCTTGTCTTGTGTCAAGCCCCCAAAAAAATGAAGCAAGGTGTTGGAGCACAATTCCTTTTCTAGTGTCAATCTCCTTAAAAAATGAATCAAGGTCTACAGAGCAGAGTTCCTTCTCTTGTGTCAAGCACCTTAAAAAACGAATCAAGGTACCCAAAAAAAGTTCCTTGTCTTCTCTCAAGCTCCTTAACAAATGAAACAAGGTGTCGGAGCAGAGTTCCTTTACTTGTGTCAATCTCATTAAAAACTGAAGCAAGGTTTCATGATCATGGTTCCTTTCCTATGTCAAAATCGCTACAAAAATAAATAAATCCCCTTCCAATTCAAGCCTTTGATTACATATCGTAAATTCCTAGTCAAGTCTTTCACTTGATCTCGTAAGTGAACCTTCATTCCATCCCCTTGTTAGTAACCAATAGTCTACTTAGGTGAATGAAATGAAGCTTTGGGGGCACATACCTCGAATTGAGTCATTATTATGGGTGCATGAAAACTAATCTCAAGCATAATTTTTCTTTGTTTCAAGTTTGTGTAAACATGAAACTAGTCTCAAGCATAGTTTGTCTCTATTTCAACCTTGTGCAAAAATGAAATCAAATCTAAGCATAATTTTTCTTTGTTTCAAGATTTTATAAAATGAAACCAATCTCAAGCATAGTTTGTCTCTGTTTCAACCTCGTGTAAAAATAAAAACCATTCTCATCCTACCTCTCGTGATTTCCGTCTAATAGGGTGATTGAGCCCTCCCGTATGATTCAAGGTTTAAGGATTTCAAAGGGAACATAATGAAAAGGTGGTTGGGCCACTATCTAGTGCAAACATGTTATGAGAATCGATCTATCTGACTAAGAACAATTCATGAGGAATGCATTCCATTTTTGGTTAATGGTTACTTGTTAAATTTATACAAAAGGCCTTTGTCAAAAGAGTAGTTTACTAGTTCAATAAGAAAGGATCTGAATGTAATTGGTGGTCTCACAACCTCAGTTCATGCAACCTTTGACTATAAAAAATAATGTAGAACAAAAGAGACAAAAAAAGGTTAATAAAAAAAAATAATGGCTTTAGTTTAAAACCTCCATGAGGCATCTAAAGGAAACTCTAGGGTTTAAAACCTTGACTAGGTAGCCCAAGAGCAAAAAATAGAATAAAATGGAAAGGCCCCTAGGTGAAAACCTCCTCTAAGGTGCCTAGGGTAGGCCTGTATATTGAAAACATCTTCAGAGGAAGTCTACAAGTATAAAAAAAATGAAAAAACAAAAAAAAAGAAAAATATGAAGAAAAAGGAGAAGCACATTCACGTAAAGTGTAACATCCCTCCCTTATATAAATAATAAATAATAAGAACTTTTAAAAATACAAAAAATATTTATAATAATATAAAATAATGAAAATAATAATAAATAAACCACTTTATAAATAATAAATAATATAACTAATAAAAATAATACAAAAATATAAGTATAAAAAAATGATATTAATAAATAAATCAAATAAAAATAAATAAAAATGATATTAAAGAAATAAGTAATAAAAATAAAAAATATAAAATAACCAAATAACAAATGATTTAAAAGAAATAAGTAATAAAAATAAAAATAGTAATAACCATATTAAAACTCTAATAAAAGAAGGAAATTATCAAAAAGAAGGAAAGAAAAACAAGAAAGCTAAAAAAATCAAAGGAAAGTAAAGAAAAAGTAGCATGCAGACACATGGAGGGTGTGCATGTGGTTCCCTTTCCAATGTTTTGTTCTATTTAATGAATGGTGAGGAGGATGCGAGGGGTTCCATCATTCAGAGATTCTATCTTTCATTCTCTTGGGAGAATAGTAGAATCCTGCCCAATTGAGCATACGGTTAGGAGGAGAGTCGTCCCCAAAACCCTGTTGCGGTAAGCCTACTTCTACCACAGGTAAGGCCAGGTAAGTAATCTTCATAGTTTAAATTCAATATTAATAAGTTAATTAGATATCTGTATTGGGCTATTACATATGGTATCAGAGCTTGTTTAATCCTTAGGGCCTATGGGCAGCTGGAAATTTACTTGTTGGAATTTTTAACTTGACTGGTTGTAAAGTTACAGGTTGATTACTTCCATGAGGCGGCATAATTTTTTTTCAAATCCTCACTATGCCGTAAATTTTCTTATTCAATGATCTACCACTGAGCTATAGGCCCAACATTGTAGAGGTAATCACTGACCTCTACATTTGCAAAGCTACTTTTTTTCAAGGGTGGCCGAAGTCATTTGATAATGGTCGTAACCATTTGAGACCTAAGAAAGTTTTTCGGTGTGGAAGAGGAATCTGGTTGTGGTTTGTTTTCAAGGTTGGCCGTCGAAAGCCTGCACCTTGCAAGAAAATTTGTGCTTTCCTACTCACGATTCAAATTACAGCCTTTTCCTTTCTTTACCATAGGGTTTGATACACATAGATATTTCCTCGTTTTCAACAATTTCTGGGTCACTTCTCCTTTGAAAATATTCTACAGGTAATGGTTTTCTTTTACCACTACTACAATCTTTAAATTTTTATGGCAACAGAAAGATTCTTCTAACAAAGTTTTGCTTGCTTGGCTAAAACAAATGGGTTCCTACTCCCAACTTCTGTTGTGCTCAAGGTTTTTGGTTATGAAAAGAGGCTCTCTAATGCGGTATTTCTCTCTACTTTTTGTTTTCTAGGTGCCAGCTTAAACGTTTACCCCATTTCCTCGTGAATTTTATTCACAAAGTGTTAGGGTGTGTACCCTTTCTGCTTGTTGCGAAATTAAATGACCTCTGGTTATAAGCCCTTAATAGTAATTGTTGTTAACAATATTGTTTTAATTTGGGTTAGATGTCCCATATTAAATTATAGGAACATCATGTAATTACTAGAATTTAGCTGTTCGAACAACATGTAATTATTTAAGCTACGATTTTAGTATTTGGGTTTTCCCCAAATAGTTCTTTTCCGACAGTTGTTATATAACACAATCGACCTCGTTATTAATTGTAAGCTAATTTTTTGGAATGTGAATTCATAAGGAAATTATAGGCTTGCATTGTTATTCACGGTCCTTCGCTCTAAAGTCACCTTTGATCCAATCAATTGTTACAGGTTATGTGTTGTACAAGTCCAGTCGAAAATGACTTGTTTTTTTTTTTTTTTTCTTACTGTTTACTGCAATATATTGTTCATCACTTTTGTATTTTAGTTATTGCGGTTAAACATATCTGTTTCTTTATCATACTGTGGACTTTTAATAGATTTTATGTTCTACTATCTATCAGAATTGGTTGGTACTACATTAACTTGTAAATAGTTGTTTTTTACCGACTTGATGCATAATAGTCATTTAATAGACAACAATATATGTATTTACAATTTAGCTAGATTATCTAGATTGTAATTGTTTTTAAAAAGAAAAGCTATTGTAAATAATTTATAAAGTCTTGCCAATATTAAATTTCAAGAATTCATCAGATTGTATAGACATACCTCAGACCTGTTGTTTCATAGCCTTGGAAGCTTATTCGTATGTGGCCTAATCAACTAAGCATTGAAGCAGCAACACTGAAATTGCGAGACTGTGGTGAAGATCTTGAAACATTAAGGCAACTGTCAGAACAATTGTTAAAGTGGTCTATTGTTCACAAGCCAAAAGATTGGCACGCAGAGTGAGGAGTGGTTAACTGGTATGCTGCTTTGTTTGAAATCTTCAGGTGAGTGTACATGTTAACCTTTCTTTACTTTACCTTCCATGTAAAGATTGTTTTCTATTTGTAAATCTAGCGCCTGTTCCATATACACAGTGATTTTGTGTTAGTTTAAGGAAGATCGTTAACCGGAACAACATGCAATAAGGTTAATATGCCATGAGATACATTTGATTTTGGGGAGCCTTTATTCAGATAATGCAATCTATTTTTAATAGAAATATTTGAAATGACGATCAAGGTAACATATTGAAGAAAATCCAATGAATAAAAATTCCAAACATTTCTTTTAACATTAACAATTCTGGAAATGGTTAATGAAGCGAAATAATTTAATTTGTTATTTACAAATTTTGGAAAAATTCATAATGTCTGAGCTTTCAATTTCTGAAAATTTTTACTCGAAAAAAAAAAAAATACTTAAAACACATTCAGTAACAGTCCGGTGATGCATTTTCGTGCGTAAATACATGGTCATTGCGATTGCCAGAGTGATTGAAAAAGTTTCATTTGTTACAAATAAAATGTGATACCAATAATTAATGCTTCAGTGATATGAAATGGTTTGAGTTTATTTTTCAGGTAAATTCTAATGCAACATAACTGGTAACTTTATTTTTCAAAATTTAGGGCTAATATTTGCTTTTTCCATAAAAGATTTCTACTTCATGATGTTGACTGGAAACTAGAAATTAATTACTCCTTTTCTATAAAATATAGAAATTACTTGAAAATTTAGAAAAGTTCGCAAAATTTCTACCATACCTTTAAAGTTAACGATTTTTTCGGGGATTAGGAGGAACGTTAACCACCGCCACTATGAAATTATTTTATTTGAATGTTAAAACAGTGAAAATTTTATGGTATATATGGTATAATTTAAAATATATAAGATTTCCATAAAGGATGATAGCTACCACAAGCTTGAAACTATTGTACATTACATGCTCTGTATAAATTATAGAGAAAATTATGGAAAATTTGACCATAACCTTAACGTTAACAACATTTCTGGAAGTTAAAAAAAATTCATCAAGTTTCTACGTTCATATTTATAGTACGAAATTAGTTTACTTAAATGTTAAAACAGTGGAATGCTTGCAATTTTTTTATTTTTTTTACTGAATCCTTCAACGTAAGAGAATTGTAAAGATTCATCAGATTAATTCTGTGTTACTTAAACCAGTCTAGTATTTTTGTGAATTATACAGAGAACTTGAAAACAGAAAGGTAGGCTCAATCTCATGTGTTAAAAAGAAAGAAGTGATTTTAGAAAACATCTTCCTTTCTTTCTACACACACATTTAGTTAACAAAAAAGCAACTAATCTTAATATTAGTTTACTTTGTGCTGTTAAACAGTGAATATTCTTTTTCCAAGAATGGCTTTGCCTCGTCCTACTGTGCTTGTATTGTAAAAGAAAGATTAATTTCCTTATAGTTTAACTCAGCAATGCACACGACTCGCTAATATTAGATCGGTTGCTTGAGGTGTATCAATAATATTAGAACTGATGTCATTGGCTAATAATATTAGACCTTTCCTTTAAGGCACTCTTTCAGGCCTTAGTGCCTTTCTATTTGAATGCAATGTTTGCAAATAGAATGTTTAAACCTACATAGATTGTAGCCCAAAGTGATAAGTTTTAGTCAGTTATGGGTATCAACTTACAAGTGGGATGCCTGCTGCTTACCCCCTTGATATCTTCGACACTCCCACATAATTTATGTGTGGGCTTCACAAGTGATGCTAGTTCTCTACTATTCCATTCTTTTTCTGCTAGAAAGCTTATGATAAGTAGAGATTTTGTTTTAAATTCCCAGGCCTTTCTTTTCAGGCCATAAATCCTCCTTGACCATCCATTGTATTTATATGGATGATTACAAGATGGAATTGAAAGCCAAGATTGGAAAGCTTGTAAGTTTTTTGACGTATTGCTTGGGTTGTGGAACGATCTTTTTAAGTACTTTGCATTGTATAAATAGTCCTTCAATATCAAGTTTGAAGTCATTCATTGTTGGTGTTAAGGTTTATAATCAGCAAGAATTATTGGAAGTCTTTTAACCCGTGATTTTCTTGCAAATCTGAAGTTCTTGCATGAGTGAATTTACTTCTCCCAAATGTTGGTAATCGCGATTTTTTTTAATTATTTAAAAAGTGTCACTTCAATTCCGATCTTGTAATTTGTTAATTTTTCAGTCATCAGAACTGTGAAACACAATACTAAGAATTACAAAAATATGTTTTTGGGGTGCGAGTATGAAATAAAGAAAGGATTTTGAATAAACTTGTTTTGCAATTATTTAAAATTTATGGTTTTGTCCAAAAAAATATATTGGTGAATATTTATAATTATTAGTAAAGCAGAGTGTTTGCAATCAAAGTCAGTGACAGGCATTAAGAACTAAGTATTAAAGCAAGCTTGAAAAGTGATAATGTGAAATGACTGAATATGTTTGATGGAGAGATCCATTGGTGGTGGCTTATATGTTTGTGGGGGTCAAGGTTGTGATTGAATATGTTTGATGGAGAGATTCATTGGTGATATATTTGTGACTCACTTGCTGGCTTATATATTTGTGCTTCGCTTGCCACCATTAATGATTAGTTTAAAGTATTATTGACCAAGTTGTCAATCTTCATTATATGCTTACAAAGGCAACTGTGAAGGCACGTCCATCTGTGCTCTGGTGCTACACGAAAGAGCTTTTCCTTAGCAGATTTCTTGACATTGTTGTCAACAGGAATTTGCAGCAAACGCATAACCACGACCACAAGCTTACAATCTTATGTTTAATGTCTTATGCAGGAAATTTTATATCTTATCCGGGAAATTAATATGGTTAAATGTATTGTAATTTAAGGGATGGTGTTGCCTTTGCAGGTGCACTTGCAGGCAGGCCATATAATTAATAAAACAATTTTATTTTGTGTTGGGGAGGGATAACCTTCCCAGTCATCTGATCTGGTTCTGGGTCGGGTGGCAGTGTCTCTTCTTTATGGTGTGGAATATTTCCTTGGTTGTTTGATTTCTAAGTTCTGATTGCTTAAACAGATACAACACATAATTTCAATGTATCCTAGCACATAAGGCCAGGAATCTGAACACTTAATATTGGTGTGACATATCACTTCAAAAGTCATGGTGAATACTACAAAATTAGTAATTATTGATAATTCGCATAATCAATCACATAGTTTCAAATTTGGCAATGATTTGATTGCATACCACAGTAAGGGAAAAATATATAAAACAGTAGATTGAAATGAATCAAGAATATTCAAAACTTTCTTGAATAAATGTGGCTCTTATTTTATGCTTCTTCAGTGATGAATCTTGATATTGAATGACTGATTACAGTGTCTGGCTATCATTGCATGTATATGCGGGTGACTTGATGTCACTGTTAGAAATATGATGTTTTTAGAGGTCGGATATAGGTCTAATCTTGACATTACCATGATATATTACCTTTACATTGGTACTAAGCTTGAATCTAAATCATTCGTACTCTTTATTTTGTTCAAAATAGGTGGATTGATTGGATCATCTAGTGACTCACATCACATTGCAGTTTTTCTTTAATTAGCTACCCAATTTGGGATCTAAGGACTGATATATTCTTGGCATTTCTCTCGTCTATTATTGCAAGAACACAACTCTCTCATTATGATCTTCTAATAAAAATAATTTTGCATTGCAATTTTCATGCAGATTACATGTATTTGCTCATTTTACTACTCATATCATTTGTATATTAAACATCATCAAGCTACATGATGGTATATGTCAGTCTCAGCGGCAAATCGTACAGACTTCGATTTGAGTATAATGTTACCTGAGGTTCGTGATTCAAGGTTAATTGTATATAATGGTTAAAGTTGTCTAAAGAAAAATGGAAAGGAGAAACTTGCAAATTTTTAAGGATGGTAACTAAGGATAGTTCAGGTGATTATGCCCAACTTGGATCAGATAATTAAGGTGGTAGAGAAGAAGTATCACAACAAAGATAATAAATCAGTAAGAAGAAGACAACCTATTATGGCACATAAAAGAAGAGTATTGTAGTATTTTAGGAAAAAGATTCTTTAGTCACGAGACTCGAAGCACTTCTTCGACTTTTGGTGGATATTGAACCACATCTCCGTAATTGATAGAATCTTTTGGAAGAATTCGGTATAAACATAACTTGGGTACTCTAAAGGTATCACAGTAAGGTCTATCTAAGGATGATGCACATAAAGAAGAAATATTGGCAATCAACCAATGAGTTGAATAATTATGGTAATAATTT
>APFE031115839.1:15313-45245 GCA_000404065.3 Pinus taeda
AAAATAGTAATAACCATATTAAAACTCTAATAAAAAAAGGAAATTATCAAAAAGAAGGAAAGAAAAACAAGAAAGCTCAAAAAATCAAAGGAAAGTAAAGAAAAAGTCGCATGCAGACACATGGAGGGTGTGCATGTGGTTCCCCTTCCAATGTTTTGTTCTATTTAATGAATGGTGAGGAGGATGGGAGGGGTTCCATCATTTGGAGATTCTATCTTTCATTCTCTTGGGAGAATGGTATACTAAGACTTAGAAATACTGGCAGTAGTCGTTGATTGAGGGCTCGGGGGTGGCCAGTTGTAGCAGAATCCTGCGCAATTGAGCCTATGGTTGGGAGGAGAGTCGTCCCCAAAACCCTATTGCGGTAAGCCTACTTCTACCACAGGTAAGGCCAGGTAAGTAATCTTCATAGTTTAAATTCAATATTAATAAGTTAATTAGATGTCTGTATTGGGCTGTTACATAAAGGGGCCCTTACAGCAGTTCTGCCAAGAGATTTCTTTTGCAGGGTTCCAACCAAAATTAAGGGGACAATAGTCAAAGGAAATGGTCCCACATTTCATTTCTCCATCTCCCAAATTAGCCTCGTACATTTCCTTTTTCATTCCACCCATCTCCCTACACCCCTCCATCATCAAGCAAGTAGCTACACTAAATTCTCCCTCAATCCTACAATACTACAACATTATCCTAAACTACTATAAGATTGGGATAAGCCTAGGGAAAGGGGTCAAAACCATGTTTTCCTTTGGGAAATTACATGAGAGGTTCACCATATCTCCTTCACCTCTAACCCACACCATTTAACTACTTTACCTTTGAAGACTCCACCTCTATTCATATAAAAGACCTTTTTTTCACCCCTTCTTCACAAGCTACCGCGACCATCAAAGTTTTCAATCCCTTTCCATAGGATCACCATGAATTTATCCAAGTCATTGAGTGAATTTCAAGAAGGTAGTTTTAGTTTTGGAAGGTATTCTGTGATTATTACAGGAAAGAAATCAATCCTATAACAACCTGCAAAAACTCTACAAAATCAAAAGAAAATAATTTTTTTAGCTCCAGAATGAATATTCGACCACCCTTAAGCATCCAAAGGGCACCCTTGAGATATGAGGAAGCCACACCATCCTTGAAAAGTGGTTTCAACGTCACAAATCCACTCCAGTAGTAGTAGACCGAACACTCGAAGGACCTATATAAAAAAGGGACTTCATCAATCAAACAACTATAAAAAAATATCGCTAAATATTTTTGTTCAAAATGAGGACTAGTGCATGCAATAAGAACATGGAAGCTAGCACCTCTATAGGCAAGGGGATTGATAACTGGTTCGGTAGAAACATGCATGCATCTACAACAACTCGACGTCATACGTATACTCATGAATGACACTCCTTGCATCTTCCTTTAAGCACATATTGGTTCAAAAAAAAAATTGTGAACGAGGAATACATTTTTAAGCACTAAAGGCGGTAAGTAAACTTGGGAACCATCAAATAGTAAAAGTTTAGTTCACTCATGCTTCCATGCAACATAGAAAATTCAAAGTGGGAGGGTGATAACTATGAGAAGTGAGGCCAACTGTTAAAAAAGGAAATATGTGTAGGGACGACTCACCAAGCGTGTTCATCCCACTACCACAAAAGGAAATAGAGGAATAGTGCCGACTCCAGTTACTCATTCCCAAAACCATTAGAAAGGCCCCGTAAGACATCGAAGTTTATAGCTAGGGGAGTTACAAAGGAGTTATTGATTTGATTTGTAGGTGCTATAGGATACAGAGTAGGTGCTATAGGATTAGACACAGTTGCTACAGGATTATTGAAATTTGTATAGGATTGCAGAGGAGGTGCTACAAGATCGGTTCGAAAGGTGAAAGAGGGTTTGAATAAACAAGAATCTTCCTCCAAACCCCCACAAACATAGGTAAATCATATAAATAGGGTTAAATGGCATCTTTTCTCCTCACCCTCAATGCAATTATTAAGTAAAAGTATTCATGTCCAGTCATCCTGCAGCAAACGCCTGCTGAATTGATTTCTTTTGAAAAAAAAAAATTTACATGACGAGAGAAAGGTTGTAGTAGAGGTAGCTCTTTTGAAGCTTGGAATATAATTCACCCTTCTTTGACTAGAAAAGATGCACCAACATCCTTACCCTACTTTGAGACCCTAGGTTGCTAACAACACAATTCCTCACAAAATTGTTTCCTTTGAAATAACCTAAGGAAGCAACAGTAGGAGCCATGGGAGGAGGTTTAAATAGAAGGGAACCCACATACAACAACAAAATATAGTAACATTCCCTTGTAATACATATCTTACTAAGCCACTAGTGGATGGGATTATTTGAAAAATTCAAAGGGTATGATGATGAAATAACCCATGAATTTGTCATGGCCCTTCACTCTCAAGGAGAAGACAGTGCCACCATTTTTGTAAGGGTACTTTCCATCCATTTGAATGCAAAGCTCAATAGTAGAGTCACCACCATACCTCTAGGAGTCAAATGGTGCAAGGGATATAGAATAGAGTCCATCACAACCAAGATAAATTTCTTCCTCCCTGAAGAGAAGCCTGTTGAAGACAAAAATGGAGTAAGAAGGGAGAGCTTTCCTTACCCTTGGGATTAAGTGGCCTATAGCATCCTCAAGTACATATCTTATGAAGGGAGGTTTAGTGTTGTATATGCCTACCAATGTATGCTACTCTATGAGTTTTGGTTCCAAATTTAATTGCCCATTCCAATAAGGATCAATGTTCCACATTTACTCCTTCAATCCATGATTGAGATGAGACAGAGGGTGAGAGAGAGGAAGCACCAGCATCCCATCATGGCCTCATAAGGATAATTGTTATGAATGCTTTAATCCACCTCAAGAGCACTATTTTTTAGACTAATTTTGTGGGAATGGAGAGGGAGGCCTTCATTGAGACACAATCCTAAACCCTGACACAACATGAGGACACCACAAAATCTAGTGTTGGAGGTAAGCAATCAGAAGAAGGAGAGGCTAAACAACAAGGATAAGAAGTTGAAGAGAAAGAAGAATAACAAGAGGAAGAGGCCAAAGAGAAGGAAGAAGAGGTTGAAGTATGAGTTGGAGAAAAATGGAAAGAAGGGAAAGGAAAAAGCGGAAAACAATATAGTAGAAGAGACCCTTGGAAAGCCATGTAGACCTCAAAAGAAGAGGAAACAAAGGCAGCAGATAAGCCTCTCAAAGGGGAATATAGAAAAAAGAGTTGGATTCTACTCCATTATCCCTTAGAACACTTGTCAAACTCAAGAGAAGTCAACATAGGAAAGGTCCCTTATACTTTAAAAGAAGAAAGAGCATAAGGATCAAATAAGGGAATCCTCAACTTCCTTCAATAATCCCAATCACAATCGATGAATTAGTTAGCCACCAAGAAGAAGAATTGGGACGAGGGAAGAGGAAAATTAAGGAGGCCACCTCCCTCAAAGCCAATGGAAATCAAACTTTGACATACATGAGAAGGCCAAACACTAGGGCAGTGACATCCAAGAAACTCAAGGCATAAACTGCCCTGTGACAAGAGAAAACATAGCTACTATAGGAAAACATAGAGTTGATACAGGATGTAGGAAAAGTGCTACAGGAAGGGATAGTAGCACATCAAGAGGAAGGAGAAGGCCACAAAGACTCCAAGAACCTTCCCCATAACCTGATATTTGGTGTTATTACAAGTTTATTGAAGGGGGGAGAATCTCACCTGAGAATTTTGCAATTCCCTTCCTATTTGAATTAGAAAAAGCGAGAGGAAGGACTAGTTAGTGCATGCAAATTGAAAAATCCAAAAAGTAGAGGATATGGGAAACATGAAAGTAAAGATGCAACAAATGACTAAGGAATTAGATGAATTTAAACTAAAGGAATGAGTCATGAAGGAGTAGCTACAGTTAGAGAAAAAGAGGATGAGAGAAAAACTAAAGGAAAAGGAGGCACAACTTACCACCATGGAAAGCTTGCCATCGAGGCCATCCAATGTAGGTGACCATCCAAATCATATGCCATTTTCCTCAAAGAAAAATGGCTACAATTCCAAATAAAAAATAAATCAAAATATGGTACTATATCATTTCAAGATTATAGGAGATTCATTGACTTCTTCCAACATGGAATAATTGACGATAGGGCCAAATTGGTTGAATTTTATATGCACAACATGATCCTCACAAACATGAAATTTTGGGACCCCAACTCATGATTGGGGGTTTCACAATTGATGGCATTAGCCTCTTGGATGAACCATGAAGAAACAAGGGTTGAGGAACTAAACAAGGTTATGGCCAAAGAAGAAAGTGAGCCCCTATACATCGAAACATAGACAATCTGTCATAAGGTTGTCATAGGTAACCATAACATTATCTCTACAGATCCCAAATTGGCCCTTCGCTACTCGGCAACCCAAGAACAAGCCATCCTCCATTTTGAAGATACCTTTAGGTTATGGGGACTGGAGAGTTTGTAGGTTTTCCAAAGAAGATGTCATGCTATGCCCTATAGTATACAAATCAAGGAATATCACTCCCATGAAAGGTTGATGAATGCCCTAAAAAGGACCCCACTCTACAAAATAATTATTTAAAGGCTGAAAATCATTGGGTAGGGCTAAAAATCAGTCCTACATTGTTATTTGGCCTACAAAATAGAAGAGATCAAGAAAAGGAACAAAGGGAGTGGGAAACCATAGAGACAAACGCAGGATTATAACTACATTTTTCCATCCTTCAGCCTATTGTTTCCCCTTTCCTCACATTCATTAACATATTTTGGGTCATAATGTGTTTAATAGGAAGATTTCATGTTCCGTGGCCTAATGTCGTTAATTTGTAGGTAAACGAGAAAATTTTAGTACATTTATGATGTAGAGGCATGATAGAGGCATATAGAGGAAGTGTAGGAGGCGTGTTGCCTGCATTTACTCTCCTTTGAATCGAAATGATCCCTAGAATCAGTCATCTACAATCATCTATAGATGAAGGTCTATTGGAAGCTAATGAACTCAAGTGAATGTGTGGATCTAAGGGAGCTAGATCCACCTTTTTCAAAGTTCTATATGGAATCAATCCTTTTTCAAAGGATCCTAGCCCTCGATCCTCTTTGTATAAACAAAAAGGCCTAAGGACTCACTAGGATTTGAATTTTTTAGTAGTGAAGAGTTATCAAGACCTAGGAACTTGATTATGCCATTTCATGATGTCTATAAACTCTATTTGATGTTAATCAAAGGTCTATTGTTACTTCATATCATATTTTGTTGTAGAGGGCTAAGTCCACTTGGGTTAGGGCCAAAACTAGAGGCTCTAGTTCCTCTTTATGTATCATTTTTATGCATTATTTTAGTAGCAACATTTACTTCCTTATTTTAGTAAAAGTTTATTTTCTAGAAGATTGTGGTTGCATGCTTGATTACCATTGCTATTATGGGAAGTGTGGTTGAGGAGTCTACAATAGCAAGCCAAAAATATGTGCTTGATTTCCTTTGCAATTTGCTTGGCTTTAATTCATTATCTCTTACATACTTTGTTTTTGCAATAAAGGATTTAAATTTTTTTTTTTCATTTTTTCTTGTATGCAGGTTAGATTCATGTTGTGAGGTGAAATGATTCTTAAATAGATAAAATCATTATTTGTTTGATTTCATAAAATTTTACTCATCCTTTCTTGCTTAACTTATTTTGCTGCAATTTGATTATCATTTTGGGTGCAAGAAAAGGATTGTTGTTGGTCTGCAGGTAATATCAATGGCTTTCAGGGTTGGCACACTCATCCTACATCCCCCTTGTCATCACCAACCCATTCCTTGTCATCCCACACTACCCTCAAAAATTTTCCACTGAGACCTTATTTTTGGGTTTTTTGAGAGACACCGTGTGCATTTGTTTTCTTGAAATATGGGCCTGTGATAGAAACTCATCTTGGAAAAGGTATCACACATGCATTATAAACCATACCTACCCTTTCCCACCTTTAAAACACCTTTTCCACCCTTATTATGCACACAAGATCAATCCTGTAGCAAAACAGGGCAATCTTGTGGCATCCTGTAGCAATCTTGTAGCATCTTGTAATAATCCAGTAGCAGTCCCCAAACTTGACCAGATTTGCTCCAAAAGCTTTATCTTTGTCCCTTAGGCTTGAATAATAACCCCTAGGATATACATCCATGATTTAAGAAGACCAAAGACCCCTTTGAACCTAACTTTTTCTCACTATCTACCAAATTATGCAATTAGGATTAGGTGACAAATTTCTAAATGGAATGATAATGATCATTTTCTTATGAAATGAACATCAGTTATATTACTCTAGTTAATTATATTTGAACATAGTGATTAAGAAGGTGATTTTCATATTCAATGTATATTAGGACTATTTCTTGAATTCATTCTATTAGTATTTCAATTACAAAGTGTTGTTCTTGCATAGGATTAGTTTATTTTCAAAGAAACTTTTCACATTCTGCAATTAGACTAATGATTCACATTGTTGCGAGTAGCATAAGGTTTACATTCTACAATTAGACAAATGATTTTCATTCCTACAATTAGTGTAACATTTAAATTCCTACAACTAATGTTAGACTTTACATTTGATGAATGACACTTTCCATTTCTACAAGTAGAGAAATTATTTTTCATTCCTACAGTCAGAGTAGAAATTTATTTTTCATGCAATTCCATTCCTTGAGCTAACTAAAAGAGTGGTCTTTTTATGCTTTGATTTGGTCCATGGCTTTAAGGTGGCATGAGTAGAACTTGACCTACTGTTTATACAACACTTTCGCCTCTTATGTTTGTACAAATACTGGGTTGATAATCAAAGTTGGTAGCCTTGGGAGTCTCAATAATCTTGTTGTGATATTGGGGCTCATCACCAATCAGAAAAAAAACAAGTGGAAAAAACCCACAACACCACGGGTATCCAAGAAATGGAAAGGCATGGCTAAAACTGCTATCAATCCAGGAAAATATCCATGCTAATGATAGAACATAACTAGAAAACCGCATGCATATACCATGCATCCAGAAATTAACAAAGAAATCACACATGCAAGATGATACCTACAAAGAAATCCAATTGTAGTTGTTGATCCACATGTTCCATTCCACTTTCTTGATTTCCTTTACCTTCTTTATCGAAATACAATGTATGCCAAAGTGCTCCAAGAATGCTCCAAGATTTCTCTAAGTGTGCAAGAGTGAGACAATGAGAGAATAGAATAGAGCTCCAAAACTGAACTGACAAAGTTTTAAACAAAAAAGGTTGTGAATTGATCATCAAAAGCCTTTTTATCATTAAGGCCTCCATTTTCTTCTTTTTCATTCATTTCTCCTTGAATTTCTGTGTCATGCAAATCCATGTCTATTCAACTTACTTTTCTCCTATTCTCCTTTATTTCATAAATAAAATTCCAATTGATGCCACTTTGCCTTAGTGAATTTCTATATCCATTCATTAATCATAAGTGATACCCATTATTGTGTTTTTTCAAACATTGATCTTGGAATACATGTCGTATGACCTTGGTCTTATTTGTATTTACATAGAAAATTAACCAGGGGTTGTTACAAATCCATCCCATATGGAGGAACACCATCCTTAGTGTTCAATGACACCTATGAACAACAAACCACTGAAAATAAAACATATTTCCCATGGAGCTTTATAACACAACTCGATGCAGTATTTACAATGCACAACTACTGCAAACCATGACCAACATAACAAACATGACAATCATACAAGTTACTAGAGCTTGTCGATGGTGTTGCACTCACTAACATTCAGGGGGTTTCCTCGATATGAACTCCCAATTAGACCTCACATTATTTGGAGTAGAAGCCCCATCTAGAGTACGACCCAGTTTCCGAAATAGTGGGTTCTAGTGCTATTCCTTTTGTTATGAAACCAAGTCACAAATAGATAGATCAACGACTTAAAAATTATCCTCTTTGAGGGGAAAACCTCCTTTACATTACCTAAATAAATAATTATTTGATGACACAAATTACCAGACCTCATTTGTATATATATGAATCTAAGGGGTCACAATATAATCATAGCCTACATAATAATACTGATTTAAGTGCACAACAATAACAATAGTGGGCTTCTATGGGGCACAACAATAATAATATGGGGGTTACATGGGCACAAAAATAACAATAGAGGGGATATACTAGTATTATAGGGACCTAACATTCCCCTTTCCTTCAAAAAAGTGTTTTCCTCAACACTTGAGTAGTTCTAGATACTTCTGTATAAAATTCACGTCCTCCCATGTGAAATCTTCAACAAGTAAGTTCTTCCACTTAATGAGATACTCTGAAATTGATCAATTCCATAGTTGTCAGGTTCTTTTCTTCGTAATTGTTTAAAGCTAAAATATGGTTTTTCCTTCTTTGTAAGGTTCTAAAAACACTGTTTGAACTAGAAGCTTGTCACCTATAACCTTATTTAAGCATCAAAAATGGAAAACTAGGTGTACTCGGGAAGATGCAAACAACTCCAATTGGTATGCCATAGTACCAATATTTTGCAACACCTTGTAAGTATCATAGTAATTGGGTGATAATTTCTTATCCTTCTTATCTTTCTGGAGAGAAATTTTTTTGTATGGTTGTAGTCATAAAAATACCCAATCACCTACATCAAAACTTATCTCACTGTAATGTTAATCTGCCTGTTGTTTCATTTGATTCTGCGCCATAGTGACGTTATCCTTAAATATTTGGAGAACTTGTTACTGATGCTCAATGTGATCTTCCACTATTTGAACCTTAGAATGTTATGTTAAAGATGATGTGATAAATGGTGGATGATACCCATAAAGTGCAATAAATGAGGTTATTTTTGTTGTAGTATGGAAGGAAGTGTTATACCACCATACAGCTAGAGGTAACCACTTGACCCATTGTGTTTGTTTACTAGATACAAAGAAATGTAGATACCCTTCCAAACATTTGTTCACTATCTTAGTTGGCCCATCATATTTAGGATGACAAGATGAGCTATGAGCTAATTGAGTACCAAGAAAAAAAAATAGTCCTGTCTAAAACTTTCCAATGAAAATGGGATCTTTGTCACTTACTATAATCTTTGTATTTCCATGAATATTTTGAATCATTTCCATAAATGTAGTAGCAATTGTATTGGATTTAAAAGGATGAGATAATGCACAAAAGTGTGCATACTTTTTAATTCTATCAACTACCACCTTGATGACACTCTTTCCTTCATACTTGGGTAAACCTGTGATAAAATCCATTGGTACCTCCTCCAAACACTAACATGGAATGGCTAAAGTTTGTAAAAGACCCATGTTCTTAATTGCCTCAAATTTATTTGGTTGGCAAACCAAAACTTCTGCCACAAACTTCTGAATATCATATTTAACATCATCCCAAAATATTTTTCTTCTTGACCCTATGGTAAGCTTTTAAAAATCTTGATTTCCCTTTTAAGGGAAAAGTGTGCAATTCCAAAAGAATCTTTTGTTTGAATCGGGAATTCTTACAAAGATATAATTGATCTTTGTACCATAATGAATCATATTTCCAGCTAAATGTATCAGATGTACTAGGATCTTGCTGCAACTTTTGAATGAGTTACCACACCTCTTCATCATTCTTCCATTCATCCCTTGCTTCGATTATCCAATGAGGTTGGATAATAGAAATGGCACAAAGTAATGCTTTTGCGTCATCATGTTAGGTCCCTATAATATTAGTGACCCCCCAATTACTATTGTTATTGTATCCCTTATTGTTATTATTTTGCCCCATAGAATCCCTCTACTGTTATTTTTGTGCCTTTATATTATTATTGTTAGGTCGGCTTGGTTATATTGTGACCCCATAGACTCCTATATATAGAAAGCAGGTTTTTTCATTTGAATCATCTAAGAATTATTCATTTGTGTAATGTAAAGGAGGTTGCCCCCTTGAAGAGGCTTATTTCTAAGGCGTTGATCTATCTTTTCTATCTTTTTGTGAGCTGGTTTCATAACATTTGGTATCATAGCTTTGGATTCTAGGGTTTCACTGCTCCAAACAGGTCATAATGCCATTTTCACTATAACCTTTTTTCTATGATGTTTCAAAAGCTAAAAATAAAACCCATTTGGGCTGAAATAGTTCTGAACTTTGGGTCCAAATTTCAGAGCTTTTCTTAAAGAGGCAGTGTGCCAAGCACCTGTCTTAGCTACACTCGACTTCACAAAAACCTTTATTGTGGAATGTCATGCCTCAGGAAATGGAATCGGTGTTGTTTTAATGCAAGAAGAAAGACCTGTTGCTTTCGAAAGTCGTCCAATCAAAGGAAAGTATTTACACAAATCTATCTATGAGGAGGAAATGTTGGCAATACTATAAGAACTTAAGAAATGGTGACACTACCTAATGGGAAGACACTTCAAGGTAAAAATAGATCATGATAGTCTTAAATAATTTTTAGAACAAATATTATCTCAGAAGAGCAGCAAAAATGGGTCACAAAGATGTTGGGTTATGAATTTGAAATCATCTACAAAAAAGGGAAGCAAAATGTTGTGGCAAATGCACTCTCAAGAAAAGATGAGGATGTGGAAGCATTTGTTTGCATCGTTTCTATTATCCAACTAGATTGGATAAATGAAGCAATAGATGAATGGAAGAATGATGAGGAAGTGTGGGCACTCATTCAAAAGATACAATAAGATCCCAGTACATCTGATACATTTATCTAGAAAAATGATTCGTTATGGTACAAGGATTAGGTATACCTATGTAAGAATTCCCTACTCAAAAAAAATATTCTTAGGGAATTGGACACCTCTCCCTTAGGAGAGCACTCAGGATTTCTAAAAACCTACCATAGGGTTAAGAAGGATTTTTTTTGGGATGGCCTTAAATTGGATATTCAGAAGTTTGTGGCAGAATGTTTGGTTTGACAACAAAACAAAGTTGAAACAATTAAGACTCCAATACTATTACAACCTTTATCCATTCCAAGCCAATGTTGGGAGGAGGTTTCAATGGATTTTATCACAGGTTTACCCAAGTCTGAAGGAAAGAGTGTTATCATGGTGGTAGTGGACAGACTTACCAAGTATGCACACTTTTTTGCATTATCTCATCCATTTAAAGCAAGTACAGTTTCTACAGCATTTATGGAAATAAGTCAAAAGCTACATGGAAACCCAAAGATTATTGTAAGTGACAAAGATCCCATTTTCACTGGAAATTTTTGGACAAAATTATTTTCTTGTCTTGGTACTCAATTAGTTCATAGCACATCTTATCATCCTCAATCTGATGGGAAAACTGAGATAGTAAACAAATGTTTGGAAGGATATCTTCGTTGCTTTGTATTTGATAAACAAACACAATGGGTCAAATGGTTGCCTCTGTCTGAATGGTGGTATAATACTTCCTTCCATACTACAAAAAAAATGACCCAATTTAGGGAACTTTATGGATATCATCCACCATCCATCACATCATATTTAAGAGAAAATTCTAAGGTTCAACCAGTGGAAGATCACAACGAGCATGAGCAACAAGTTCTCCAACTCTTAAACGATAACCTCGCCTTGGCACATAATAGAATGAAATATAAGGAAGATCAACATCGTAGCAAAAGAATTTTTGATGTAGGTGATTGGGTATTCCTATGGCTACAACCATATAAACAAATGTCCCTCAAGCAATCTAAGAATGATAACAAATTATCACCAAAGTATTATGGTCCATAAAAGGTGTTGAAAAAGATAAGTACTACAACATACAAATTGGAGCTTCCTACAGCTTCTCGAGTGCACCAAAATTTCCATGTTTCATTCTTAAAGAAGGTTATAGTGACAAGCTTCCCGTTCAGACAATATTACCAGAGCTGGATGAGGAAGGAAAAATCATATTGGAACCTGAAGCAGTCAAAGAAACAAGAACTCGACAACTATGAAAGAGATCAATTTCAGAGTATCTCATCAAGTGGAAGAACTTACCCATTGAATATTCCACATGGGAGGACGAGAATTTTATACAGAAGCATCCATAACTACTCAAGCATTAAGGACAACACTTTTTTCAAGGACAGGGGCATGTTAGGTCCCTATAATATTAGTGATCCCCCCATTACTATTGTCGTTGTATCCCTTATTGTTATTATTGTACCCCTATTTTCCCCATATTGTTATTATTGTTCCCCATATAATCCCTCTATTTTTATTTTTGTGCCTTTATATTATTATTGTTAGGTCGGCTTGGTTATATTGTGACCCTGTAAAGTCCTATATATAGAAAGGAGGTTTTGTCATTTGAATCAGCTAAGAATTACTCATTTGTGTAATGTAAAATAGGTTTCCCCCTCGAAGAGGCTTATTTCTAAGGCATTAATCTATCTAGTCTATCTTTTTGTGAGTTGGTTTCATAACACATCATCGTTTCTTGAGAGTGCATCTAAAACGACATTTTTCTTCCCTTCTTTGTAGATGATTTGAAAGTCATAATCCAAAATCTTTGTCACCCATTTTTTTCTCTTCTAAAGTTAATATTTGTTCCAGAAAGTATTTAAGACTATCATGATATATTTTTACCTTGAACGTCTTCCCATTAGGTAAGGTCGCTATTACTTTAGTACATGTAGTATTGCCAACATTTCCTTCTCATAAATAGGTTTGTGTAACTACTTTCCTTTGATTGGATGAATTTCAAAAGAAATGGATCTTCCTTCCTGCACTAAAACAACACTAATTCCATTTCGGGAAGCATCACATTCAACAATAAATGTTTTTGTGAATTCTGGCATAGCTAAGACTAGTGCTCGACACATTGCCTCCTTAAGAGGTTCACAAGCCTTTGTTGCTTTTGGAGTCCATGAAAATGCATCTTTCTTTAGTAATGATGTTAGAGGTTCCACTATTCTCCCATAATTCTCAACAAACTTGTGATAATGCCATGTCAACCAGAGAAATCCTCAAAGATGCTTTATGTTTGTGGGGATTTTCCATTCCATAATGGGTTTTATTTTGTTAGGGTCTACCTTAACACCCTCATGAGATACAATATGACCAAAATATTCTAACTCTTGTACTCCAAAGAAGCATTTGGAGGTCTTTTCATATAGTTTTTTCTCCACCAATAATTTGAGCACTCAGTCAACATGTTGAACAGTATCCTTCCAAGACTTGTTATAGATTAGTATATCATCAAAAAAAATACTAACACAACTTTTCTAAGGAAGGGTTTGAAAATGGAATTCATCAAACATTGAAATGTGGAAGGTGCATTAGTAAGGCCAAAAGGCATGACCAACAATTCATAATGACCCTCATGAGTTCTAAATGTTGTTTTTAGAATTTCTTCAATCTTCATTCTAGTTTGATGATAACTTGAACGAAGATCTAGCTTGATGAAGTAAATTTGTCCATGTAATTCATCCAACAATTCATCAATGAAAGGAATGGGAAATCTATCTTGAATAGTGAGCTCGTTGAGCTCCCTATAATAGGGACACGTACACCATCATCCACCCTTCTTATGCACCAATACTACTGAAGCAGAGAAATAACTTTGACTAGGTTCAATTGTACCAACCTCTAACATTTCTGCAACCGTATGTTCAATATTGCTCTTTTGGGAGTAAGGATATCTATAACATCTGATGTTTGGAGGAACACTTCCTGGAATAAATGAATTGCATGGTTATGATCACGAATAGGTGGGAGCCCTTTCAGAGTATCAAACACCTTTGAATGATTGTCCAAGTCTTTTTACAGATCTAGAGAAATAGATGATTTCGTTATTTGAACCCCTAGTGAGCATAATTATAAACTTACACCTCATTTTTCTTTCTTTAGAAGCTTGGTCATGCCATTATAGTTGATTATATTTCATGTTTTCCCTATGATACCGCTCAATTAAAATTCCTTTCCTTCCCCAAAATAATTCAAGAAACATTCTTGAAAATAGAAAATTGTTGTACCCAAATATTGTAACCATTGGACTCTTAGGACAACACCAACACCACCTATTGGAATGGAAATCATTGGACTATTCAATACATATTCCCCCATGGTTAGCTTGATATTATGGCACTTTCCAAAGTAATTTATAGTTCCTCCATGTGCAACTACCACTTGACACTCCAGTGCTAGATATAGGAAGCAATTCAATTCCTTGGTTATCTTACAATGAATAAAATTATGGGTACTACCTTAATCAATCAATACTATTACCTTTTTCTTCTTGATATATCCTTCCACCTTGATATTTTGACATGTGGTAATACCTGGCAATGCATTACAAGATATGGTAGGATTCATTTCTTCTTTCTCTAGGGTTGGTTCTTGTTGTATATCCTCCTCTTTGGATGTTTCTTGTTCGTTTTCTTCCTCCTCTTCATAATCTATGTAGAATAATTTCTTCTCAGTAGACTTATGAACTTTAGTGTATTTTCTATCACAACTCTAACAAATCCCTTTTTCTCTTTTTTTTTCCAATTGTTGTGGTGTCAACCTTGTGGGTTATGGAAGACTAGGACCAACAACACTTCCATCTTTATAGTTGTGAGTGGTAGACTTCCTTGTTTCCATAATTTTCTTTCAACTTTTCTTTCCACCTTGAATGCCTTCTCCAAAGAATCAAGTTCCTAAAGGAAAACCTCATGTTGGATGTTATCTTTTAAAGTCCCTATGAAGACATCAATCCTATGCTCCTCTACAATATTGATTACCCTAATATTCAATTTTTGGAAGTCTTCAATGTGCTCCGCCATTGAACCCTTTTGTTTGAGATTTATCAGTTTCATAAAGAATGTGTTTCTCTTTGTATCTTCATAATGTGCTGTCATTTTTTTCGTAAATATTTACCAGGTGACAAGTGGTTTACGAGAACAAAGCCATATATACCATACAAACTAACTGGGTTCTAAATCTAAAGATGCAATATGTACCGTTTGTGAGGGTTGCATATCTCGTAGATAAAAATATTGCTCCATTTGTAGTATCCAAGTTACCAAATCATTTCCATCAAACATCCTCATATCTATCTTTAGAATGTGGTGGTTCTTAAACCCCACATTGGAGTCTCTAAAATCATAATTCATATTCCTTTTTTCTTCATCATCATTTTCATGGATTACCTTGTCACCCCTTGGAAGCCTTTATTATAGAAACCTTGCCAAATCTTCCTTCAAACCCTCTATCTTGACATTCTTTATTGCTTCCATGTTTGATTTCAAACCATCATTAAAAACTCCCATGTCCCTTTTTATACCATCTATATTAACATTCATCATGGCTTCCAATTCATTTTTTAGTACTTTTAGAGAGAGCGAAATTTGTTTCACTTGGTTTTGTAAATTTGATATATCATACTACATTTCTTCCTCTTCTTCATGTGCCATAGAAGATATTTCTGGTTTCCTACTATTTTTATCAATTTTTTGTTTCAAGGCTTTTTAGAATCAAACAATTATATATATGCTTAATTATGCCCCTTTAATCACTTCAAACTGATTTTTCAAACAAAAGTTATGCAATCCTTTCTTTAAAAGTACACGCCTTTTTCTTGCTTTTAGTAGCTCGATCTTTAAATGAATATAACTTTATAATTTCGGATATCTAAGGTCTGAAATTCCTTCTTGTGGTATCCCTATAAGTCTTCTATCATATGCCACAATTCATAACACAATTGGATTCTTCAAGATAATATTATTTCAAATCCGCCACAATCACCTCATTATGGATTGGTTTAGTAGAGAGAACTTGTACATAATGAAATGTGTCAATGTTTAGTACTTTGGCCCTAAACTTGATACACAACAAACTACTGTTTTCTCTCTTTCTATCACGTTCTACAAAATTTCAATATAATTCTTGAAGAGAAAGTTATGATGATTTTCCCTTGGTCACTTGTTTAAGACTGAATTCTGGATCATGAAAAAACCTTAACTTCCTTAGACCATATCTCACAAATTTTAACAAACCAAGATCTGAAATCCTTGAAAAATGTTCACCAAGTTTTAGACTCCACGTGGTTGCAATTTCATATTTTGAAACTTTGTAGAAAAATAGATATAACAAAAATTCCATGATGACCTATTTGAAGCAGTGAAACCCTAGAATCCAAAGCTATGATAGCTTGTGGAACCATCTCACATATAGATAGATCAACAACTTAATATTTATCCTCTTCAAGGGGGAAACCTCCTTTACATTACATAAATGAAAAAATCTTGGATGATACAAATGACAAGACCTTCTTTGTATATATAGGAGTCTAAGGGGTCGCAATATAATCAGAGCCTACATAATACTAATAATGTAAAGGTACAACAATAACAATAGTGGCATTCTATGGGGCACAACAATAATAATATTAGGGTTACATGGGCACAAAAATAAAAATAGGTGGGATAAACAATTATTATAGGGACCTAACACCTTTTATATATAACAAATAAAATGATGTATGTGTAACTTTGGTGAAACAAGTGTATCCCTTTGTGAAGGTTCAAGTGCAATGCATGAAAAGTTCTAACATGATGAAGGAAAAGTGAGAGAGACTATTAGAATCCTATAATAGTACAGATTTTGAAAGAAACACATGAGCATAAAAAGGGATCATAGGTTAGCCTGCAAAATAATTCACAAGTTAACCATGATATAATATACAACAAAATGTATTCAACATAATTCATACTAATATAAACAAAATAGTACATAACAATTAAAGCAAATGAAATAACATATATTGCAAACATGAGAAAAATAGTCTTACTATATTCCCAACATATGCATGAAAAGGTGTCAGCTCTGAGCTTTACTAAAGTGAAATTGCCAAACATACATATACAATTGATGAACCACTAGTCCCAATAGTGGAACTTGAAACCAATACTTGCTCCTCCAAAGAAAGATACTCCCTCTATGCTACGAAAAAACATGGGCTTTCAACAAAACTCCCAAGATTTTTATCCTTAGCCAAAATCCCTTTACATGACTGATGGGGGTATATTTACAACAAAAGGCATGACTATTCACCTCCCTTTGTGACTCTTTGACTTTCCTCATGACTATTTGACTTCCTTCAACCATGACCTTTGCACTTCATTACAAACTAACTCTTCACATTCCACTATTGAGACTTCGAATTTCACTTACAATTAATTATAAAAAAATATTGCAATATCACTCATACCCATGTAAGACAAACTTTTATAGAGTCAACTAGCTAGCCTAATAAGACAAAACATGTTAAGCTTGAGTTTGTGGAAACTCTAGCTCAACCACTTCAACTTGTAGTTTCTCGATCACGTAATGGTGCTCATATTTGTACTGTGTGATGACTTCCCCAAACTATGAGATGGGATCAGGTTGGAAGTCGACTATAGCCTCCATTTCATTTGGGTACATTGATTTCAAACGAGTCTGAATTTACTTCTTCAGCAGGAGCAACACAGTGTTGATCTCGATAGGGCGACCAATGTACTTTTGCATATTATTCCTGTTCAACTCCAGATCTTCCTAGTTGGTGATCTACCTGAGCTGGTCCAAGTATTCTTCAACCTCCTTTCTGACCTGATTCCTATGTTTTTCCTCAGTGAGTGAGCCAACTTAAGGGATCTTGTGTTATTTCACCATTAAATCCATGCTATTGTATAATTTTGCATATGAGGCTTGAATGTTGGCGATGAATGAGGCGAGTTGTTTGTTACTATGGATGATCATCTAAACTTGCGCTTTCTCCAAATCTTCCTATTCATTTGTTTTATTTACCAATTTGGACCGTGCCCCTTTGTGTGGCATTGACCACTCATGAATGAAAACCATGGTTGTATGGACAACCTGAAGATATTTAGCATTATCTTTGCACTTCTACTTCATGTCATGCAAGCGGAAAACTTCTTTATGTATGGTGACAAGATCCTCATAAAAGCTTCACATGGTTTCTCCCAATGTCGATACCTTACCAAGTATGGTTTCTTTAAGTTCTTCTAGATATAGCTATGTGGGAACTACTTTCTGGACCTTTGCTTGGAGCTTCTTAACTTGTTTCCTTGCAACCTACAAGTTATTTTCCATCTATACTCAGTGTTCAACTTGGTAGCACCTACGAAGGCCAAGTTGGTTACAACAATGGATTCTAGATATTTTTTGGTATTTGTCACAATCACCCTTTCTCTAATCAATTCAAGAGATGTAATATCATCCAGAAAGTGTTTCTATCTCACTTTTATAGTCTACTCATGAATCTCATCATAAATTAGATTGTACATTTCCCTCACCTGACCATCATCAAGAGGAACAAATTCCCTTTTCTTCACTTTCAACATTCTATGATGTCGAAGGAGGGGGAGACAAAATGGTTACCCACTGAGAGCTCAACATAAGATCAACATCTTGTTTTAGTGGCTGTGCTTCCACCTCCATGTCTTGAATTATAATTAGTTCTTCAATTTCTTGAAAATGTTCCTTCTCTTGCAATTGTTTTCTCTCTTCTAGTAGTCGTTTTTTCTCTTATTCTTTTTCATGTTTCTGTGCTGCTTATTCTTCTTTATTATGATTTTCTTCTTCTAGTATTTTATTCCCTTGTTCTTCCTTTTGCTTCAGTTATTCTTCCTACTTCCTCTATTTCCTCCACTTTTATGTTGTTATGGCATCTTTTATGATGATTCGATATGCTTTCATCTTGCGACTCTTCTTTTCCACTAGACTATTTGAAACCTTCCTCTTTACCTTTTCATGCACTGGATTGTGCCATGTTGTTGGTTCTACCTTTTGAGTGAATTCCTTTTGAGGATTAACTTGTGATGTTCCTACAAAGCCGATTTTTTCATGGGACTTGAATGAATTATAACAATTCCTCATCTTTTCCTCCTCAGGCCCGTAAAATTTCGAGCTATTCATTTGAAATGAATCCTTGCACAATTTTCTTTACAAAAAATACTAGGAACATATGGATTAATGTCCAAAATACCAAATGTGAATTTCTCTATCTCTTTTCCTTCGGTGTCTACAACTTTCAAATTTTTTATCATGTACAATTTGATTTGCTGAGGAAGAATGGACCAAGATGCTTTCTTCTTCCCATGCAAAACTCCTAATAACCCTATGAAAAGATGATAAGAAACTTCTTGCATGACCAAGTTGTCAGTGGCACACCTTGGTAGAAGATGTGGGGACTTATTTTCATGAAGCACTCTTAGAAAAGTGTCATCTGATGAGGCAAACCAATCTACTAAATCTGACATTGCTTCCATTGCCTCAAGGAACATGCAAGGTGGCTCTTCCTCAAACATTAACTTGTACAATGGAATGAGGATATGATTAGTCAACTTTGCCATTACTCCCTTGCAGTTTCACTCTAAAAGAACATTGTAGTAAATGTGCACGACAGTTTCTCTTGGTGACAAGGTCCAATTAATGCCAGGAAATGAATTCTAAGCACATATTGCAACCAAAAAATAAGCAGTCATGTAGAATCTGGTTTTCTTACCCTTGGAAGTGTTCTTTGCATTAGTCACATGAATTATCAACTTCTAAGCCAAAAAATTTGACGAGTTGAATGATTTTCCCTCATTCACAACCTGATTAAGAAAGAATGCCCATGATTTTGGAAAGGTCTCAGTACTGCTTTGACCATGTATTTTCCAACATAAGGCTATCAAGTATTAATAATCCTTCCTAAGAGATTTTGTCTTATAAGTGTTGTTGGACGTAAGGAAGAATTTGGAAGGATATTTCACCAAACCTTTGATGGCATATTTTGTTCTCAGGTAGTTGGTGATTGCATAAAAGTGGGAATCCATGTATTATTCTAGCATCAGTAAATGATATATTAGCTGGTAATCATGTGTGAGGAAAGAGGAAATACTTTGGCCACTGGCACTACTAAGATTCATGGTCTTATTATTCGTATGTGATAGTATGTAGGTGACAGTGTCTACACATGGAAAAACAAGGTACATACATGCAATCTTGTGTAATACTAACCTTTGAACATTGATGTACACCTATCGGTCTTCAATATATGCTTTGAATATTTTTTTCTAAGAATACCTCATTCACCTTATGCCATGTAATGTCTAAATCATTATCTATAAATAACTAAGTGTCTAAAAAAAATTCCAATTTAATTGGAGTTATCTCAACTGCCTCTTCAATGTTTCTTTTTGTAATGTTCATTGAGAAAAATCTCTTGGGAGCCATAGTGATAGTAACTAATCAAGAGAAGTACTCAAAATTTTTTGTACCTATAAGAGAGAAATGTACAAATGGAAGACATAAATTAGCTCAAGAAAAATGACTCATAAAGCAATATCAAGGTAACAACCACAAGACTAAGAGGGAAAACTGAAAAATTCCTAGGTTGAGGTAAGATAATAGCCTCATGAACTGTGCATTATGTAGTATCACCAGTGAATGGAGGGGCTTGAGCCTTGATACTTTGCAATGTGAAGTCTCATACTAGGCAGACTGAGGTAGAGACTGCACATTGCATAGTCTCAGTGGCCAAGGGAGAGACTTGAGCCCTAGAACTTTGCAATGCATAGTTCAGAAAGCCATGGACTACACATTGCATAGTCTCAAAGGCCAACCATGAGGCTTGAGATTTGTAGCTGCGAAATGGGTAGTTGAACATGGTGACTACTCACCAATTAAAGGGAAGATTTTCTCAGGAAGGGGATGGGAAAGTCGAATATCTAAGTGAGATTTCAAGTAAGAGTGCAAATCTAACTAAGGGAAATATAGATTAGTCAAAATCAAGTGCATAATATCAATATCCAAAAGGAAAAACAACATGCATAGGGAGTCCGCCGAAACAACGACCACTAATGGGTAAAAACAAGAAATTGATACAACACTTGCAAATAGTGAATGACAAACTAAACGAGCACTTTTACAAGATAATATAAGTTAAAATTCTTGTAAATATGAAAATAAACAAGAAAAACAACACTCATAGAAGTGAAAGACAAAAAACGATAGAAAGAGAAATGAAAGACGATAAAAGCAAAACTCAGCCAAAAAATCACTACAAACTCCACCAAAATCTCCTTGATCTGCTTCATAAAGCTAAAGCTCTAAGATCAAATGTCCAAATGATCTCTAGAGCATCTATTATATATATTTAGGTGGGCTAGGGTTTATGACACTCATGCTTAAAATCAAGGAAAAAGTGAGACTTGGTGGAAAGTCAAAAATAATAACTTGTGCCACTCTGCAGAAAACTAATTGTCCATTCCCTATTTTCTAGGGATTGATTTTTTTTTTTCCTTTTCCTTTTTTTGAGAAACTTACCATTCACACTGCTAAGAAGGATTGCAAGATTCCCAACCATAAGGGACTATGAAACTCCTTGGCTTAGTGAATTGCATAGTTTCTGAGGGTGGGGGAATATTTTGAATAATTTCTAAGCTCGAGGATGGCCTGCCCCTATAGATTATGCAATTCATATCCTCAAGGATCGACTACCTTCCAAGATTGCACAATTTCTGAAGGGAAGACTACCAAAGCTACAAAGTATAGACAAGAGATGTTTTGTATTTGAAAAGGTTCAGATTAGGATCAAAATAATACATCACAATCACTACATGAAATGATAAGTCTTAACATAGCATCAATATGTGACAAAAATGAATGATGAGTTCCTCTGGGTAGAATAAAGGCTCCAAAATCAAAGCATGGGGAAAATTTTGAAGGGTGGTTGTAGGAGCTACAATATAACTTTATAACATAGCTCATCACAATACTTACAATAATATCCATATATACATATACATATACCAAAAACTAATTTTCTCAACCGTTAAATAATGAAGGATATATAACCCACATCTGATCAACCATCTCGCATGTAACTTCATCAAGCCCAAAGTGCTTGCACTGCACTTTAACCTACTCAATTTCTCTATTCTGAAGTATGAGTTGTTTTTGATGCAATATGCATTGTGGTTTTGGCTAGAATTCTCCCTCTAGTTCCACCTGTAATATAGAGTAGTCAATCATATGATCCACATCCTAGACATACTTCTTAAGCAATGAAACATGGAAAACATCATGGAATTTCAATGTCATAGGTAGTCAAATTTGGTAGGCCACTCGTCCAATCCTCTCAAGGATTTCAAAAGGCCCATAATATGATCCAATTCTCAATAATCTCTTCTTGGGTTTGATGTGCAAGTATGCATGTTCCCCAACCATAAACTCCTTAAATAACTTGTGCTAATATGCATAACTCTTATGCTTGTCCTTTGTTGCCTTAAAATTCCTTTTAATAGCTTGCATTTCCTGTTCCATCTCTGCCAACATATCTAATACAATTAATACCTTGTTCACTGGATCACTCCAACTGATCGGAGCATTACAACTTCACCCATAAAGAACCTCAAATGGACTCACCTTAAAGGACTCCTGATATCCATTATTAGATGCAAACTCAACTGTGGAAGGTACTCTTCCCACTTCCTTTACTGATGCATGGCATACATCCTCAACATGTCCTTAAGAACCCTGTTGACCCTCTATGCTTGTCGATCTTTCTATGGATGGTAATTTGTACTGAAAGCGAACTCTATCCCCAAACATGTAAGAAAATCATTCCAAAACCTGTAAGTGAACTTGGCATATCTATCTAATATAATCTTCTTAGGAATGCCATATAATCTGACTATCACTTTGATGAAAATATGAGCTACCGCTCTAGTTGAATTCATGGACTTAACTTCATGAAGTGAGCTACCTTACCTCACCTTTCAACCATATCCATGATGGAATCATTTTTTCTCAATGTACTTAGAAAACCTATAATGAAGTCCATGGAAATGACCTCCCATTTCCACTCTAGAATTAGAATTGGTTGTAGTAAACCACTTGGATGCTTACCATCTGATTTTACCTACTGACAATCCAAACATATTGCAGTAAACGCAAGCACCTCTCTCTTCAAATTCAGCCAATGATACAACTTCTTAATTGTTGTCAATATCTTATGATATCTCGGGTAACCTAAATACAACTTAACATGAAACTCCCTCGAGATAAGCTTCTTAAGGTCATTGTCACTTGTACATAAATATTGTTGTTGAATCTGGCCAAGTCATCTACTATGAGATGATATTCCTCATCCCTATTACCTATACCTTGCTACTATAAAATTTGACTCAACTGTTCATTCTTGTCGTCATGTTGTCCTACTTGCAAGATCTATTGCTACAAGTCTATCCCATAAGAACTCACTATTGCAATGTGATTCACCTACACTCATCTACAAAGATAATCTACAACCATGTTTTCCATTCCCTTGATGTACCTGATCTCAAAATCAAACTCATTGAGAGTAGCCAACCATCTAGATTGCTTGACATTCATATTAGGTTGATTAAACAAGTACCTCAGCCCAATATGATCACTCATCAAAATAAACCTCCTGACAAGAAGATAATGTCCCCATATCTTCAATGCACGAATTATAGCTTCCAACTCAAGATCATGTGTCACGTAGTTATTCTCATTATCATTGAACTTCCTTAAATCATAGCATACTACCTATCCTTCCTACATAAAGAATCCACCAAGTCCTCTGTTTCAAGAATCTATACATACCAAAAACTCTTTGTGAGGATTTGTAATCTTCAAAACTGGAGCATTTGTAAGCAATGCTTCAACTGATCAAACATAGATGCACATTCTTCAGTCTATTCAAAATACTTTCCTTTTCTCCGCAAAGATGTAATAGAATAAAAAATCTAAGAGAAATTCTTGATGATCTCCTGTAATAACCTATTAGTCTCATGAATGAACTAACCTCATCCACATTTCTAGGAGCTTCCCAATCCATGATAGCTCCGATCTTTTCTGGGAACATTGTTGTGACTTCCTTGGAAACAACATGTCCCAAGTAATTAAATTTTGTTTGAAATAAAATTCATTTACTAATCTTGGCAAACAATCGATGCTCTCTAAGTAATTTTAGCACTATCACTAGGTGTTTTGCATGCTCTTCCTCATTCTTAGAATATATCAGTATATCATCAATAAATAGTATCACAAACTTATCTAGATAAGGATGCAATACACTATTAGTCAAACACATGAAATTAGTGGGAGCATTAGTAAGAATAAAATAAACCACTACAAACTCATAATGCCTATGCCTAGTACAAAATGTGGCTTTTTAGATTTCCTCTTCTTTGATGCGTACTTGATGATATCATGATCTGAAGACAATATTCAAGAACATTGTTTCTCCCTTAAACTAATCAAACAAGTCACCAATCCACAACAAATGATACATGTTCTTGATCATAACCTTGTTCAACTACCTATAGTCAATACACAATTTGAGAGTACAATCCTTCTCCTTCACAAACAACATTGGTGCACCCCAACATAGCATACTTGCCGTAGTGTATCCCTTATCAATAATTTCCTTAAGCTTAAAATTCAATTCCACCAACTCTAGAGTGGTAATCCTGTAAGGTGCCTTAGATGTTGGTCTACTCCTAACATCAACTCAATAGAAAATTCTATTTCCCTATGATGCGGTAACTCTGAAATCTTTTCTAGGAATACATCTTGAAATTGCTGCAAAACTGGATATCTCTTCAAGAATTCATCATCTTCAACATCCTTTCCTTTGTCACTAGAAATATGAATTGCAAAAAATAAACACCCTTTCCTTCTACTGCACTTTTTTTGCATAGTTGTATCCATTCTCATTGACATAGGCTTTTTATTACCCTACAATATTCTCCTCTCTCTATCATCATTCAAGAACTCAATAGCCTTATCATAGAAATCTACCTTATTCCTTTGAATCTATAACCTACCCATACCCAACAACATACTGTATCTTCCCAATGGAAGTTAATTCAAATGCACTAATGTAAACATATTGTTTAGCTCAAATGCATAAGATCTTACCCAACAATGAACTTTGTTCTTAGTACCTGTAGCAACTACACCAATAAAGACTCTACATGCACTTCTTTACTCAAGAAATACTTATCCATGAGGTTGGGACTGATATAAATATAGTCACATCCAGGGTCAATAAAAATAGAAACAACTTTATCATAAAACTTACTTTCCATCTCAATAATAGATGCATGATGATCATCCTTCCTATTATCCAATGTTGCATAAATATGAGGAATACGTTTTCCAACATCCCCAACTATTTGTGCCTCCTTAGCATTGTAAATATGCGGTATGAAACCCTGATGCTATCGAAAATATCTCTTGTGGTGATCCTTACAACAATTCCAACACTACAAATGCTTCCTTCCATCACCCTTGTTCTGCTCCTTAGACTCAAATCCCTGTCCTCTTCCAATTGCATTGAATTTATTGTAGAGTGTAACATTCTCCTTGTTACTTGCATCCTGAGGTCTTCCTCACTTCTTGTTCTACTTTTTGTTTGTCTTATCATTACCTTTCCAATCGTTCTTAGGATCTTTATTACATTTAGATTACTCATAACAATTTTTCAACTTTCCAATTACTTCCTCCAATTATTGAGGCTCATCATACTCAATATAATCCTTAAATGCTAATGGGGATCCACTAAAAAATATTTGAACCTTAGTTTTTTCATCTTTAAGATATGGTACATATCTCAACAACTCTAAAATCATATTTGGATACTCTTCATCTGTCATAGATCCCACTTTCGATTCATAGAACTCCTTAGCCTTACCAACATAGTATCTCTTTGACAAGTACTTCATTCTAAAGAGTCTCTTGAATTGATGCGAATTCAACAACTCTATCTTGATGCTTATGACATGCTTCATATCTTCCCACTATGTGTTTGCTTTTCCTTTGAGACTGAAAATGGCTTTCATATTCCCTGTATATTCATGAAACTCAAATAACTTATTCATCCCAAGCAACCATGCTTCTGCATCTTCTAATTTGTTTAACTATCCACCAAATGTAGGATGTTTTCCTTTCTTGAACTCATCCAGCAAGTACTGCTTCTCATTCCTCCTGTAAGCATGATAATGGTGATGGCCATGTTGTCTATCTAATCTAGATCTAGAATATAACCCATAGCCACTACCTCTCCTATCAGTTGTATCCATCCATCTGCCAAATTTGAAGATGTCATCCTTTTCCAACTTGTGTCTTCAAGGAGACATGCTACCATATGCCACATTTTTCCTTTCCTCCCGCCCATATCTAATCTGTTGATGTCCATGTCTCTTAAAATATGATAAAATAAAAAGAATCATTACATTGACCTCTGCTTTCTTTTCCTATGCCCTGGAAAGTATTTCCAGTGGCTGAATGATTCTGTCGGTATCTGCCTTAAAACTTCTCATTTCTACCTATAAACTTATCAAGGTATTCCCTATATCAGGAGAGTAATCATCTTTGAATTTCCAATCTAATCTATAAGGAGATTCATGTGAAGTATAATCAAACATTTCTCTTGTCATCTCTTATATTCTACTTCCTGCAAACATCAGATAACCAAATATAAACATAATCCAACATACCTTAGTGAAGTTCAAGGGAGGCTATTTCATTTGCACTTTCAATTTGGAAGAGCACAACATATGTATATATAATGAAATCAACACATCAATCATCCCAACATTAAGATCATCAACCTCTAAATGATGACACAACTGCAATAACGACTATCATAATGCATGAAAAAATACACATAGACAACTAACATGCATGCATGAAAAATAGATTCCACCCATCCAGTCCAAGGTTTTTAACCTGGAAGATTTGATACAATCCTATAACTGCCCCTTCCCACATTTACCCAATTTCACCGACCTTCTACGATACGCATGAGAAGAAGAGTTACTATGATATGAATCAACCTCATAGTTCTAGTTAAGGAAGTGGGGCCTACAAACTAACCACAAGATAAGAACTCACATCATCCCTCAGGGCTACAAGACACTTAGAGGCCAAAGGACCAACCCAAGTGAACAAATCTTGAGCTGGGGCTCTTTGCACTAACATAGACCCCCAATCACATGCATGAAAAGGCCCAAGTGTGGTTATAGGCTTCCAAACAAATGCATAACACTGCCTCCATGCAGTTATGGCCAAATTTGCCTAGTTCAGAGGGTGTCTTCCTAGGATCTGGGCCACAATTCTAGTCTGGCCTTTAGATCACTTCCCATAACTTCCTCTCACTCCTCAAAATGATAAATGAAATAATGAAAAATATTTTCATACAAAAATTGAATAAGAACTGACCCAAGACATGCATAGTCCACAACAAACATTTTGTCAAACATATCAAAAACATGTAAGCTACAAGTCATGAATGCATATCTGACCATAATAGTCTAAGATTCATCTAAGAAACAACAAGAAGTCCTTATGCATTGTCTACATAGTTGCAACAACACTTATTAGTCCACGCATTCATAAAAATAAATAACTAAACAATTCATGACAAGTGCCATAGAAAATACACAGCATATAACCAACATATAACCAAAACATAACAAGCATAAAAACCATGGCAACTCAGCCATAATATTACCAACATAATCACTACCAATTCTTATAAATCACAATACGGAAATGTCTCATATTATTGTGTGAATATACCAACCAATTCAGGGACTTCCAAGCACTACGAAACCATAAATTAGGTTGAACCAATTATCTCTTTCAACCAATCACCCTTGTGCCATATTCCATGAATGAATGTGGGATCTCATGGAATAAACCAAAACAAAACCAAATGATGGCTTCGAGAGGCTAAACCACTTCAACCCTGTACCACAGTGGTTCTAGCTCCACAGTTGGACATCATTAACACTAACCATACCAATCTCTACCCAAGATTTCTAGGTCTCGAAGAACTAGCAACTCAACCCACAACCTTCTAGGGAGCTAGAGTATTTTTCCAACCTTGCTCTAAGGACAAGTAACTCAACCCACAAAGGGCTCTAGAGCGTTTTGTAGAATTTCCCACTATAGATCAACAGATTATGCAATATACTAAAGAAAAATACAAGATCTACTTCTACAACAAACTTGCGGAAGCTTAATTGATTTTGAGTGAGATCAAATAGAACACATATAACTAAGAATGAGACAAAAATCACACATGAACACATAAGAATACTCTGGGGAAAGCCTCATCTAAAAACCCTGATCTCTGTATTATCATACAAGTGGAAATATGTTCAGATTACACAAAGAATTAGCTCACAAGCTATCCTACTCTCAATACGATCCAACAATGCAGCTCACAGATTGAATAGACACAACATATGCCTCCCTCAGCCCTCCAAGCCTCCTATTTCCTTGTGCAGTTTCTCTTGGGGTCCAATATTGCCACCTGTGTGAATTGACCTCATCACACACTCATCAAACTCAAAAGTAACTGTGCAATCTCCAAGGAATGAATTCCTTTTGCATGCAAGAGATATCCTCAATGGAATATTCCTGCAACTGATAGTACATTGTCCCATCATCTGAGCTCAACTGGGTCTCTAACTGAGCTGACATGCGTGAGTTATTTATGAGAGAATATTCAGTTATCTAAAGTGCAGCAATTACATGCATGCATGCATTAACTAACTGAACTCATAATTAGTTCAACAAACTATTTGAACTAATCTAATTGGACTTAACTTAGTTAATTGAGCTAACTAATTAAAACTCAAAGTACAACTCATCCTGATCTCCTTTAACCAAGGGATAACTTCCTCAATCAATGGAGAAATTGTTGCATGTCTTCACATAGACTTCACGTCTGATTTCCTACAACTAATTAACTGAAGATGAATTAATTAATTATTTTACGAACAGCTGCTAAGATCAAATTGGAATTTTAATTCTCAATTTTAGTTTAGGAACTAACTAAAATTGGAATGTATCCCAAAATGCTATTTATAACAATGCTATTTTTAGCACTTCTATTTTTAGCATTTCTTGTTGGTATTTTCAACACTCCCTCTCAACAAGAAAGGGATGATCAGTCACCCCAATCCTGTCTATGTGGAACTCGAACTTGCATTTTGACAATGCCTTAGTAAAAATATTTGCATCTTGTTCCTCGGTCGAAACATACAGCAACAACATGACCCTCTTCACCGCATAGTTTCAAAGATGATGGTACTAGATATCAATGTGCTTCGACTTGTCATGAAATACTGGATTCTTATAGAGTTTGATACAACTCTAATTATCATAGTAGATCATAGTTGGATCCATCCTTTGACCAAACAATCCCACTAGAATCTTCTACATCCAAATGGCCTCGCATGTTGCCTGACTGGCAGCCATGTATTCAGCCTCTGCTGAGCTAAGTGAAACTGACCTCTCTTTCTTATTGTACCAAGAAACTGCAGTTGAACCAAGGTTGAAGATTCTCTAGAAGTGCTCTTCCGGTTTGATGGACTCCCTACCCAGTCTGAATCTGTGAAGCCGTAAAGCTTCACTCCCTCTATCCATCTACACCATAATCCATACTGAGATCTTCCTCTGAGGTATCTCAGCACATGCTTCACTGCCTTCCAAAACAACTTGGTAGGCTGAACCATAGCTTGAATCAGCGAGTTCACCGCAAAGCATAAGTCTGGTCATGTGTTCACTAGATACATTAGTGAACCCACAAGCTGCTGATAAAAAGTAGCAGCTACTACCTCACCTGTAGTAGCATCCTCCTTCCTCCAGTTCCCAGCTAGAGGAGTCTGCATGGGCTTGCACTTCTCCATGTGGAATCACTTGAGTATCTCATTGGCATACTTGTCTTGAGACACAAATACTTCCCCATCTTTCTGCCACACTTCCATGCCTAGAAAGTAGTGCATAAGACCCATGTCTTTCATCTCAAACTCTCTTGAAAGGTCCTCCTTGCAAGACTTGATCAACTGATCATCACCTGTCAAAATCAGATCATCCACATAAAGAACAATGATCAA
>APFE031115843.1:2615-45778 GCA_000404065.3 Pinus taeda
CTCATAAACCACCCACTCTTATTTGAAAACCCATACTGGGAAATTGGTCCCACTATCCCTAGTCAGAGCCACCACTTTAAACGGAAAAGGAGCTAACTTAAGGTCCAGACTGGGTGGTTATCCCCCATGTTTCAGAAGCCGAATTCTGAGGCTGCAACACCACCACACCATGCTTATCTGGAAATGGCAAGGCTAGGCTGAAAAACACCGTCAGACTTGGAAAAACCCATGCCCATGACAACAAGAGAACCAGGAAGACACAATCATAGCCATGCATGCTAAATATAGCAAGGAAATCATACATGCAAATCGATACCTGCAAATAATCTTGTTGTAGCTGTTAGACCCTGCTCTTCCTTGATTGATATTTTCTTCCTCTTACCTTCTTTTCTTTTCTTGATCCAATGCTGAAGTGCTCCAAGAAAACTCTGTGTCCAAGAGTGAGAGAGAGAGAAGATAGAGAGAGCTCCAAAATAGAACTGACAAATGGTACCAACTGATCCTTAGAAGCCTTTTATTAATGAGGCCTCTATTTTCTTCATTTTCCATTATTTTCCTCCTCACTCCTTCCTTTTGTCCCAAGTTACTTTATTTTCATAAATAAAATGCCAATTAATTCCATTTTTCCTTTCCAAATCCTTTGCCATTGTATTTGCCAATTTCCTTAGTCATAATAAACCAATTGAACACCCACAATAGGATGTCTTTCCCAACATCCAGGTTGGAATAAGTGTCCCATAACCCTTGTTATTATTTTGCCTTTATTAAATTTTGTTACATGGAATTTTCACCAGGGTTGTTACATTGAAAATGGTAACAATGGCATAAGAAATCATCTCCAAGGTTCATTAAATGGAAGTAGTTTATTTTTCTTGTTTTATATAAGATACCAATTATGTGGTCAAATAACTATATTGCATCAAATAGGCATAATGGAAGAATATATTGATGTTTTCAAGTGTTTGGCTATTGAAACAAATTTTTTTTTATTACCTTTTTAATTAATGATTTAATGATGGTCTTAAGGAGGAAATCAAATCCCAAGAGGAGATTATGACAACCCTTTTTTCTACCCCTCTTGTAAATGTCAATATGAATTGTAATTCATGTAAATATTGTGGAAATACAAATCAGAATTGGGCTAGAGGAGTGGACATAGATTCAAATATTAAGGGGGAGGAGTTGCTTGTGTTGGGTGTAAACCCAAGCCAATTCATTTATTTTACCACCTATCTACCTAATGAATTTATAACCCTATTGGTGCAAGCATTGAAGATGTGTATGGGAAACTTTAGTGAAGGATGAACCCATACAATGCCTAACCTTATGGGATGTGTGGGTGTGGTCAACATGCAAGGGGTAGACAACTGGGTTAGCAGAGAAAAAAAATATCAATGAGAAGGAGAGGAGGGATACAAGGTATGATCATATAGGATGAATGGAAATTTAGTAAAGCTCATAGAAGAGAACACAAGGAGAAATCATTACGGGAGAACACAAAGAAGTGTGGTGTGAAGTGAGGACAAGAGAAGAGAGGGTGGAGACACAGTGTGCTTTGGATTCCTATAGAATTTAGCAGGTGCAAACACTATGTGATCTAGAGTCCTGTAGAGTTTAGCAAGTGGAGACACTATGTACTCTAGAGTCTTGTAGAGTTTAGTGGGTTGAGACATTGTGTGCTCTGGATTCCTATAGTTTTTAACAGGTAGGGACACTACGTGTAATGGATTCTTTGTAGTGTTTAGCAAGTGGAGACATTATGTTCTATGGACTCATGTGTGTTCTATTTGACTTGTATTATTGTGAGATCTCCTTGAGCACTTAACTCCTCATAATCAGAATCTAGCTCAGGGATGGCCAGTTGCAAGAAAGATTGCAGTGTAACTGTCCTACAGTTGGTTCGAGAGTTGAAGTCCCTCCCTTAGTTTCTAATCATTCAAGTTATATGTATGTGTGTGTGTGTTGTACTATGAATGATGAATGTTTTTTGATATATGTCATAGCACTTAATGTGTCAGGATTGGAGGGATGTGATATTCTTGTTTTTCTATGATGAGATTCTTTATGTGTATGTTCTCATGGTCATGAAGGTTGTGTTTATTAATATGCTCATAAGGTGCAAAGCTATTTACATGGTCATGTATACTTGTTTGATGTGTCTAACTAGGTTGTTGCAATAGGTGAATTCCAATGTCTAATATGCTATGAGTACCATGGCTCTTTGTTCATTTAATGCTTTTGTTTGTCTATTCTGTAAAAGGACTAAGAGTGTTGCAATGTATGACATATAAGGGGATCTGATAGTGTTGTTTAGGATCCATTATGTGATTTAACATGATGTTGTTGTATTTGAGTTATAGAGTGGTGTTAGTTATGGCTCAGGTTGTTTAAATGCTTTATAGTAGGCATGTTGATAGGTCCATTGATTGTATTATGGATATATATAATATTTGGAATGTTCAGTGCTCAAATAAGGGTCTAGCCAACAAGCAAGTTTGGTCGAGTTGGAATCATGCCATGTTGTTTGTTCTAGTAGATAGAGTGTTTGATTGTGTTGACAAGTGGAAAAAATCCTCTTGTAACAAGTGGGTATTTACCCAATTAGAATCTCAATTATACCCCTTTTCATTTGGCATGGAAATTCTCTCTAGAACAGAGGCCTAGTTTCAAGTGCTACTTTAATCTAAAGAAATGATTAAAAATAATTTAATGAGTGAAACTATATGACATAACATGTTATTTACGATAATATATTGACAAAATTATACAAATTGTTGTGTGTATGAAATGGGATTTAATAATTTCAACAATAGGAGAAAGGTAATCACCCAAGTGCAATACTTAGAGAGTACAATAGATGTTTGGGATATTGATTTCACATACTGATATATATGCTCAATCATCCACTTGATATATTTTTGGCTCCTGTTAAAGAGATTCTCAATGATTATATATATATACATATTATATATATATATATATATATTATAATTTTTTTAAAATGATTTGCATGCAATAAACTAATCAACTTTTTAGGAAAGGAGACCTATGTCATGAAAGAGAGAAAACCGTTTATCATTTTCGAATATTTGAAAAGAAGGGTTGATCTTCTTAAACGATGGGAATGTACCTTAATTTATTTAAAGATCTCAAAAAATCATTACACTTTATCGTAAAAGAAAAGTTAGAAAGTATATTCAAATATTCAACAAGAATCGAAAAATGCATGAAAGCAATGAATCAAAACACTTGGCAATGCATTAAACAAAATTGAAAAGAAGACAATATTCCAAACATGGAGTTCAAAAACATATTAGTTCCTAGTGGTCTTAAAAAATTTGACTGCAAGTTCTAATTAAAATATCAATATCATAAAGTAAAGATTTCCAACCCTTACTCCAATGTAAACGATTGTATAAATACTAAAATTAAACAAATGAGATAATATCTGTTTTTATAAAAGAATTAAATTAATGGATTTTTTTACATAAAAAGAGAAACTAATAAAATATCTTTGATTTGGCTTAATCCGTCATTTTGCTAGGCGGGCCACTAATTTTCCTCCATCAGTGGTGCTACTAGTTCCGAGCCATGCAATTTTTTAGATGGGAGTAGTTTCTTTCCTTTTATCTTAAATGTATTGGGACCATTGGGTGAATTTATTAGATACTTGTGGTAGATGAACAAGCGTGAAGCTTCTTACACTGACTTGACATTGAGCCATATGCCTTTCAATAGACCTCTTTTTCAATATACGTATTTGGATGAGGATTTAGAAATCAATTTCATTTGCTCAAAGGGAAACTGGAAGTCGTTTTGAATATATTTTGAACCAAAGGTGTTTATCTCTTTGATTTTGTCATTGCTAGTTGTCCTTTTTTCTCTCAATTTTTGCTGACAAATTGCTAGAGGCAAGGTGTCCCTAAGGCCTTATCGATGAGGCATTTCAAACTCATAAACAATTTCTAATACACTTGTAACACTCCCTGGTTGATTTTCCATGTAAATAAGATAAGACCAAGGTCATGGGACACATATTTCAAGCTGAATGTTGGAAAAAACATAGTGATCGACATCACTTGTGATTAATTAATGGCTAATGCAAAATTGGCAAAGGAAAAGAGACAATACTTGACATTTATTTATGAAAATAAAGGAAAATAGGAGAAAAGGAAGGTGAAGAGACACATATTTGCATGCTAGGGAAATTAGAGGAAAAATGAAGAAAATAGAGGCCTCCATGATAAAAAGGCTTATGAGGATTAGATCATAGAGTTTTGTGAGTTTACTTCTAGAGCTCTTATTTCATTCTCTCATTCTCTCATACTCTTGCACACTTAGAGCATTCTTGGAGCAAGTTTGGAGCACTTTAGTAATCACTTGGATTTGGAGAAAGAAGACAAAGGAAAGAAGGGAGCGCAAGGAAACAGTTTGATCAACAACGACAACTAGATTTATTTGCAGGTAACATGTTGCATATGTGATTTCCTTGCTGATTTCTAGATGCATGGTATATGCATGTGATTCTCTGGTTATGTATTGTCATTGGCATGGGGATTTTCTTGGATTGACAATGGTTTTAGCCTTGCCTTGACATTTCTTGGATATCCATGGTGTTGTGGGTTTTCCATTTGTTTTTCTGATTGGTGTTCAGTTTCCTTATGGCCATGGGTTGAAACAAATGCTCTGGAAGCCTTGGAACAACTTGGGTTGAATTACTAGTTCCTGGAGTAGTTGGTTGGGACAAACAGTCTGGAGCCCTTGGTGGGTTGAATTACTAGTCCCTAGAGCCACAGTTGGAACAAACACTCTGGAGCCCTATAAGGTTGTGGGTTGAGTTACTAGTTCCTGGAGCCCTAGACAATTTGGGTAGAGACCGATTTGGTTGATGTTAATGATTTTCTAACTGTAGAGATGGAATCATTGTGGATGAGGGTTGAGATGGTTTGGTCTCTAGAAGCCCTGGTTTGGTTTTGTTTTGGTTTATTCCATGAGATCCCATATTCATGCTTAGAATATGGCATGAGGTTGATTTGCTGAAAGAGAGAATTGGTTCAGCCAAATCTATGGTCAGGTGGTACATGGAAGTCCCTGAGTTGGTTGACATTTTCATATGTTAATAAGAGTTATTTTCCTATTGTGATTTATGAGCACTTGTACTAGTTATCATGTTGATATTATGGTTGATTGGCCATAGTTTTTATGCTAGTTATTTGCTGGTTATATGGGGGTTATGTGATGTAATCTATCTATGGCTCTTGACATGCTTTAATAAGCTATTTAATGGTTGATGTATGTATGGACTAACGAGCATTCTTGTAGCTACCTAGAGAGGGCTTAGAGTCTTCTTGGTGATTCTCATATGGAGACTATCAGCTTATGATCAGATATGCATTCATGACCTGTAGCTTATATGTTTACCATATGCTTGATGAAATGTCTATTGTGAATTAGGCAGTCTAGGTCAAGTTCCTGCTTCAATTTTGAATGTTTGGCATTTTCATCATGTAAATTATGATTCTGGAAAGTTACAAGAAATTATGGGAAATAGTATGGAGGATGGCCTAAAAATGTGGGACATATCGTGGAACTGCATGCTCAAAACTGAATGATATAGGCCATAACCACATGGAAGCAAGCCTATGCATGCGGTTAGAGGCCTATAATTGTACCCTTTCCTTATTGTGTATGTGATTGGGGTGCTAGGTTAGAGAAGCAAGGTTCTACCTCAAGGATTGGTCACCTCAGGTAGTTGTTCAACTCTTGAGTGATCTATAGTCACTGTAGGATGTTAGTATGTGCTCAGTTTGTAGGACCCACTTCCTTAACCAAAACTTGGAGGTAGGATCATGTCATAGTGACACTCATCTCATGTTTACCCTGGCAAGCTTGTGAGAGTGGGTAAATGAGGGAGGGGTAGTTATAGATTGGTATCAGAGCTTCCAGCTTCAAACACTTGGACTGGATGGGCTAGGTGTGATGGTTATGCATGCATGTTAGTTGTCGATATGTTTACTATGCATGGATTATGATAGTCATTGTTGTAGTATTGTGTCGTCATGATGTTGATGTTGAGATGATTGATATGTTGATGTCATTATACAAACACACACACACACACACACACACACACACATATATATATATAGCAAGAAAGGCTCAATTTGACTTAGCCTTGGTCAAATTGAGAAAATTCAAAATTTCCACATTAGCAGACAACTTGGAGGCAGTTAAATGATGTGACATGGATCTTGTCACTCAGATAGATCAATAAATTTGAGTTAGAGGGTTTGGAGTTCAATTATGCACGTGTTATTGCTAATTTGTAGCAATCCAATTCAATTATTTCTAGTTGTACTAAGTTAAACTAGTTCTAACAATTGATAGAACTAGCTGGAGGTTAGTTTTACAGTAGGACAACAGTCTAACTCAGTGATAATCTAGTTAACTAATCAATCAACCAAAAATAGCTCATGCATGCAAGAAATTTGAATTGCTCAGCTGTGGTGGAGATTCCAAGGTAGTGTAACATCAGTTGTACACTAGTATTGAGTGTACAGGTGTTGCATGTAATCAATGATCAATCCTTGGTAATTGTGCAATAAATTTGGAGGAAATTCCTAAATAATAGGAGCCAATTTGCTCTGGATTTGCACTGGAAATAAGAGCTTAGGTGGAGGTAGAAATTGACTAACTCTTGGTTAGAGCTTCACATTGAGTAGAGAGAACATTTATTATTTTGCAGGTGGAGCTCAATGTGAGTATGAAATTGTAATACATTATTTATTCATCTGATTAAGGAAAGGAGGCTTAAGGGGTTTTTACTAGTTGGTTTCTCCTAGATAAATCTATGTACTTGTATGTGTGATTGATGCATGTTTGCGAATGTTGTTCTAAATTGTAAATTAGTTTTTATAGAGCAGTAGAGTAGAATTGTGTCTCTTGATTTAGATTAAATTTCTTGAGAAGTTGCAATTCTATCACCATATTTCTACATGATATAAGAGCTGGATTCACATTAGAACAAGAATTTCAAAGTTGTTCCTTAGGAGTTTTGAATTTGCAGCTTCAGTGTAGTGGGATTTCCTTAAGGTTAGGAGAATTGCCTTAAATGGACTGAGAGTAGAGTATGCCTTGGAAGGTAGCTCGCATTTCATTGCTTTGAAGGATCGCATGGAGGATGTGTTTGATGATAATTGATTGCTAGAATTTGTCAAGTTGGACATTCCAAAAGCAGAATCAGCTGATGCCCAGAACTTAGTCTAATGGAAGAAAGATGTAGCCAAGATGAGGAGAATAATCCTAGAGGGAGTGAGAGACCACATTATCTCAAATCTCCATGGCAATGAAACTCCTTTTGTAATGTGGAAGGCATTAGCTGAGCTATTCGATAATAACAATGATCATAGAAAACGGGTTCTCAAAGATAAACTTTGAAACATTAAGATGCAAAAGAATGATACAATTTTGCAGTATCTTACTAGATTTACACATGTTCGAGATGAGATTTAGGGGTTGGTGTGAATGTTGCATAAGATAGCCTGGTGAGCCTAGCTCTTCTAGGCCTTCCCAAAATATGGCATAGCTACCAAGACTCGATGAATGGGAGGGAGAAATTACTGAATTGGGAACGCTATGGTCTGATTTGGTATAAGAATAAACCAGGCGAAGAAAATTTTGCATTGGTTGGAAAGGGCAAGAGGGGAAAAGGGAAGACATCTCAAACCAAACCAGAACTAGCAAAGGGGGTAAGAAGAAAGAATTGTCCAAAATAAAATGCTTCAATTTTCATGAATTTGGGCACTGTGCTACAAAGTATCCACACAAAAAATCTAGCAAGAAGAACTAAGGAGGAGCAGCAGGTGAAGCATTGGCTTCATAGTTTGAGTTAGACTTCACCCAGGTCACATGCTTAAGAAACACTATGATAGGAAGTTTGTCTTACTTGGACTCAGGTGCCTCGTTCCACATGAAAAGGTGTAGAGAGTTTTTTTAGTGACTTGGAGGAGAAATATCTCTAGAGGTATATTGAGCTTGGGGATGACAGAAGGTACAGTGCTAGCAGGATTGGTACAATAACCTTTATGAGGGAGTCAGGATCTCCTCTTCACCCCAAATATGTCATGTTTATAGCAGGCCTAAAGAAGAACCTCATCTCTGTAGCAATTTTGGAAGACCATGACTATGATGTGATCTTCAGTAAAGGGAAATCCTTTCTAAGAAACATAGCTACTAGGAAGGTGAGGCAGATCGGGGTTCGTGTGAAAAACCTATATAAACTTGATGTGGATTATTGTTCTGCATTAAAAAATAAGGAAGAGAAAGTGCAGAGTCATGATATCAGTGAATTATGGCACAACAGATTGGGCCATTTTCATCATAGCACCTTAAAAATTATGCAACAATAACCATTGGCCTCCCTAAGGGATCACTTGAGCAACAGGATGTCTGTAAGGGTTAGAACTTCGAGAATTATGTAAAATCCACATTCCATGGTTGAGACAAAAAAGCAAATGCATTCTTAGAGAGAGCCCACTCTCATTTGTGTGGACCCTTCTCGACAACCTTCACTACTAGACATAAGTACTTTGTAATTTTTATTGATGATTTATCAAGAAAATATTGGATCTTCTTCATGCAGAAGAAGGATGAGTCATTCTCAAAATTTATATAATTCAAGGCACTAGTTAAGAAAGAGACCAACAAGAAGGTGAAGGCTCTCAGGAGTGACAATGGGGGTGAGTATATTTCAAATGACTTCAAGGAATTTTTGTGCCAAAGAAGGAATTCGAAGATAACTAACAACTCCCCACAACCCATAGTAGAATGGGGTAGCTGAGAGAAAGAACTAGATCATTGTGGGAGCTGTGAGAGATATGTTACATGACCAAGGCCTACCACTGCGTTTATGGGCAGAGGTATCTAATGCATCAGTCTACTTGTAGAACTAGAATCCTCATCAAATTCTTGGTATGATTACACCAAAGGAGGATTTCTCGAGGAGAAATATGGATGTGTCTCATTTCAGAATTTTTGGAGCCTCTCTTTACTACCATGTTTCCAAAGATTCGAGGAAAAAACTTGAAGCGACAATAGAGTTGGGAGTTTTTGTGGGTTACACCGAACCCCACACAATTACCGAGTGTACTTACCCTCCCTCACAATGAAAGTTTTGTGAAGGGATGTAAAGTTTTATGAGGAGAAAGAAATGGGATGCTCTCTGAATAGGGAGCTTCAGATCCCACCAGAAGAGGAGATTTTAGCTCCAAAAAAGGAGCCTCAAGAAGTTGTGGAGCAACTGAAAATGGAGGAGCAGAGAGGAGGCAAAGTGGAGACATCCACTCAAGTAGAAAAATTTGGAGAAGGTAGAAAGAGAACCAGGGAAGCTGATATATTGGTCTAGGATGTGAGGGAGAATGTGGGAGCTCCTTCAAATTTGAGTAGGAAAAGTAGGTCACCTAAGAGGTAAATTGGCTACATGGCTCTGATGACTGAGCTTGTAGAGACTAAGCCATCTTCTTTGGAGGAGGTAGTGAGCAACCAGTTTTTGTTGATGCAATAGTGGAAGAATACGAATCTATCATGAAGATCAGTGTTTGTGATGTGGTCCCAAGATCGACAGATAAATTAGTTGTGGGTTTCAAATGGATCTTCAAGGTTAATCATGTAGCATATGGAAGCATAGAGAAGTATAAGGCTAGATTTGTGGCCAAATAATTCTCTCAAGTTGAGGGAAGTGACTATGAGGAAACCTTTTCTCTCGTAGCAAGGTATTCATTCATTAGATATATTCTTGCACTAACTATGTAGATGGGGTGGAGGATCCACTAGAAGGATGTAAAAACAACATTTCCCAATGGCGTTATTGAGGAGGAAGTGTACATAGAGAAACCAAAAGGTTTTTAGACATTTGATCGAGAGTCTCATCTGTGCAGACTCGGGCGAACATTGTATGGTCTCAAGCAGGCACCCCAAACTTGATACACTCAGATTGTTAGTTATCTCATTGGATTGGCCTTCACCAAAAGTTAATTGAATGCAAACCTCTATCATATTTTGGTAGAAGGTAAATTGATTATCATTGTTTTATATGGTGATGATTTAATATTGACAGGTGATGATCAGTTGATCAACTCTTGCAAGGAGGACCTTGCAAGAGAATTTGAGATGAAAGACACGGGTCTTATGCATTACTTCCTCAGCCTAGAAGTATGGCAAGGTAATGGGGAATTTTTTGTGTCTCAAAAGTCTGCCACTGAAATACTGCAAACATTTCACATGGAGAGTTCTAAGCCCATGGAGACACCTCTAGAGACCAATTGGAGGAAGGAGAATGCCACTTCAGGTGAAGAGGTTGATGCTACCATTTACCAGCAGCTAGTGGGTTCGTTGATGTATCTTGTGAACATATGAACAAATACGTTCTATTTAGTCAACAAGTTGATCCAAGCTATGGTTAGGCTAACCAAATTTTATTGGAAGGCAACTAAGCATGTTTTACAGTAGCTCAGAGGCACTACTCAATATGGATTATGGTACAGACAAATAGAGGGGGTGAAGTTGTGTGGCTTCACTGATTCAGATTGGGCAGGGAGTCCATTTGACTAAAAGAGTACATCAAGTGGAATTTTTAGTGTTGGGTCCGCAATAATTTCCTCGTGCAACAAGAAGTAGAGGTTTGTGGCGCTAAGCTCAACAAAAGTTAAATACATGGCTGTAAGTCAAGCAACATGTGAGGTGATTGGATGTGAAAGATACTTGTGGGAATTTTTTCTTAGGAGATGGATCCAGCTGTGATTTGTTGTGATAATAAAAGTTAAATTAAGTTCTCTGAGAATCTGGTATCTCATGATCGATCCAAGCATATAGATATCAGGTATCATAATTTACGGGATTGTGTGAGAGGAGGATAATGTTGCTACAATACATTCTGATAAAGGAACAAGAAGTTGAAATATTGACAAAGGCCTTGTCAAGAGGGAGGTTCAAATTCTACAAGTGTAGGAGAGGGGTGGTTGATAATCCCTTTCTTGCTAAGAGGGAGCGTTGGAAAAATGTAGCAAGCAAGGCTCAATTTGACTTAGCCTTGGTCAAATTAAGAAAATTCAAAATTTCCATATCAACAAACAACTTGGAGGTAGTTAACTAAGGTGACATGGCTCTTGTCACTCATTTAGTTCAGTTAGAATTAGATAATTGCGAAACAAATAACTTGATAAATACATTGAGAGAAATAAATAGGCTCGGGAGTGCAAACAAAGATCTAGAAACTAAATATAGTAGTACTGTTGAAGAAATAAACTTGTTAAAGACCCATCTAGAAGTAGCTAATAGAAGAGAGGAAGATTTGATGAAAAAACTTCAAGAAAAGGAGAGGCATTGTGAAAATATAGAATAATAAATTGTGACTCTAAGGGTATACTATGAGAAAAAAATTCTCAATTATATTGGAATCTCAAGTGTGTAAAGGCATATGAATCATTTGGCAATATTATTAATGAACCACTCTCTCCTTTAATTAATACGGGTCTTGGATATAATCACAAGGTTTAAGATCTACAAAGAGATGACAAGGACCCTAATAAGATTCATCAAAAGCAAAATGAATCATCAAGATCAAACACAGGATCAATCCTCAGGTATAAGATATGGTTTAATGGATATTGTTTTACTTGTAACTTGTTTGGTCATAAGGCCACTCATTGCAAATCTAACCAATGTAGCATAGGAAAAAAGACTTCTTATTACAAGAGGTGTTATGAAAGTCATAATATTGGACACATGGCCAAAGATTGCAGGAGAACTAGACTTTTCAAGCCATCTAAACAACATAAGAAAATTTGTAGGAAGGAGCAACAACCAGAGAAGTAGGGAAGGCAACCCCTACTAAAATATATTGTACTTAATGCATGTTTATAATAGGAAATATAGAAGTAATTATGAGGTGCATAGCCTCATTGAAAGAAGATGATATAAGAAAAGGAATGTGATGTCTATCAGATCGACAAGATCAGTTTGTTGAAAGATGGGCATGATCTTTGAGGGAGCTATGAATATGTGTTATTTCACTAGATCAACTTTGATGATGACTTCATGTGTCACTAAATTATTCTTTTAATGATTATTTATGCTAATAATGATGCATAAGGGAAAGTTATTGTGATTAGGATTTGTGATGAAGAGTTGGCACAGGTTCATGGGGAGCATCTCCTATGCTTCCGACGGTTCATTGTTGGCATTATGGTTTTAAGGAGCATGGGCACTACTTATCTGACATTAGTTTATTGTAAAATATTGATATGGTGTTTGGGATTGCATAATAGTGTGTTGATCTATGAAATATTATTGTTGTTGATGATTAGTTTTCTTACATTGGTTCTTCGATGCATTACTTACGGTTATAAGATATATATGATGTTGTCACTATGTCACAATTGATGTTAGTTGATATTCAATATGTCACAAATCAATTTTATTTATTGTTATACTTAATGGCTTGTGAGGACTTTAGATGCTAGAAAAAGTCTTCTAAGATCCTTGTTTATCAAAATTAACCACGTCATATCATATTCCTACTGTTATTGATGCCATATATTGTACAACCATGTTTCGTCTTTATCTAATATTTTGATGTATTGGTCATGAAGAGACCCATGTTGTTTAGCATTGGATATTGGGGATCAAAATCTTGTCATTGCTTTGGGTGATTGATGTCAACTTGGGTTCATAAAGTCATTGGTTAGAGAAGAGTTATATATTAGTCATGTATACTTATGCACAACCATGTATTTTGTTCATAAAATCTTGTAATTACATTGCATATCACTAGAAGGTCTAGTAGATGCTCAGGGGGAGAATGGTTAATGTAAAGAGGTTATGGTGTTGAATAGAGTCATATCTTGATCATGTCAGGAGGAGTACTTCTCTCACCTTGGTTCTAGCCTTTTCCCTTGATGTCAAAGGGGGAAAGAAGGACACGATATTTTGCAGGAGTTTGACATCAAGTCCAAAGGGGGAGATTGTTGGCATTATGGATAATGTGTTTGCCTTGATCTTAACCTATATGTTGACTTGGATACTTGGATTGTAACATTAGTATGACACATAATATCATCATGTTTGAGTGTAATATTGGTTGAAGATGTTTCTTGATGATTGGAAAGCTGTTGCAGGTATCTTGATGATTGCATAAGGTCTAGATTAGTTTTGGAAAATGAAAAAGGTTTGAAAGTGATTGATGAGGTGACTTAATCACACTATTGTTTGGTCGCCACTAGGGTTGTAGGAAGAGGAAAATACTACAAGAATGATGTTGCCTACAAAGGTTTGTTGAGAGGCTACATATGATTGTACAAGTTTTGTAGGAGATGAGGAAGTGTGTCTCAAAGTTATCGACTAAGAGGAGAAGTTTTTTTACTAAATTAAGATACATTTGTTGGGAGTTATGCTTTCATAGTGTGATTATAGGCTCTTAGTCGGTGGGAGGCCAATGGAAAGGGAGTGATTATGCATGTAGTTGATGAAAAATAAAAACCATGAGTGAAGCTAAAGGTTTGCCCATGGAATTTATGTGTACAGTGTTGAATTGACTTGGTTAATAATACCATAATCTAAATCCAATTTACTCATGGTATTGGTGAGATAAAGTGGCTATCAAAGGAGAAGCAAGTTAGAGCATCCGTGTGTGCATTGTTTGAGTTTCTTGTGATTTGTCTCATATAGGTGTGCACCAGGGCACAAGGAGGAGGTCTAACATTGAGAGATCTGAGGGTAAATAGATATACTCACTTTAATTTGTTTTTTACAAGTGTAATGGATGGGAAATAGGACATATCTATAATATATTATGTCTAGTATTCGATGCAGGAAAGAATGAACGAGATATTGTTTTGAACAATGTGCATATGTTTCCAAATCTTTCACATCACTTGTTTAGATCTACCATGTATGTATTGGTAGATTATTCACAGCCATTGACTACATAGATCAATGATAGACAAATATCAGTGAGACGTTTTTGACAATATATATGTATAAATCACTGTGTTACTTTATACAGAGACTGTGCACTATATATTGCAGGGTTATGAGACCATTTTATAGTGACTATTGGAAGGATTTTGCAGAGATAAAGAGGACTTTTGGATTTATTCTTGATACTTTTGTATCCTATGGCTAAATGTGCCTAACTCTTCAAATTTTTAAAGTTGTTTGAAGTGATTGATGTAGGATAGAGGACAAAGATTTATGAGTTTAATGCTATTAATGTTGTTCCTTGTCTTTTATTGAAGTTGTTACTCCTTTGAAGATTCTTTTCAATTTCTAAGGTTGAGAATTGTCCTTGTATTAGGGTTTGATGCAGAATTGCCACATGTTTATGGGATGTATTATGATCATTTTATGAGGGAACTTGTTTTGTTGACTATGAAAATGGTTTATTTGAGTATAGTGTATGGTTTTGCATTTGATGAAAAAACAATTTGAGGTTGCTTTGTTATTGTTGAGAATTGAATTTGTCAGGAGCGTTGAGAAAATGATTTGGCTTAGCAATTGATAGGTTTCCTTGATACAATGAATGTGATGGATGACTAATATTGATGGTTAATGTGAGTATAGTATATGGTTTGGAATTTCATGAACAAAGAGGTTGATTTGGTTAATGAGAAAAGTGTTTGATTGAGTATTTCAAAGTGTTTGGCTTGGTATTGACAGTGTTGATGAGTGCCGTAATCTAGGGAAAATTATACATGGTTAGTAGTAGTAAAGACATCAAGCATTCACATAGAAAATCACATAAGTATAGAGAAATGAAAGAGATACAAGTAGTGGAGAACCAATGGAAGCACAATTTATATTATATCTCTTAAAATCGAAATAAAAATCGATACAATGGTGCATCGAAAAATATTTATACTATGTTGAGACAATTATAGTTGTTTACTTGTCTGACCAAACTCTAGCTTAACCTGACTTTAGTTAACATATTAACAAGATTGTTAGTTGTCTTTACAATTTACTTTTCCTGACTCGACTGAGATAGTCAGCTAAGTCGACTAGCCCATCCAACATCTCTCCCACCCTTAAAGCGTTCTTCATCGTGAAGAAGGGGAGATTTGGAGTGATTAGAAAAAAGCACAAAATCATTATGAATACAATTATTTCACCGGCTCTTCGAGAGTTGAAAACTTTCTGATATTTTTATACAAAAGAGATTACAATGAAAATAAAGAATATTTAACACATAATTTCTGGTGGTTCTTTGGTAGGTACTTCTAGAGGCCCAGTTAGGGCTTCATGAACTGGTTCTCTCAACTGATGTGTTGTTTGGTCCACTTCCACTTCATGAGATTACTGCTCTGAGTTTGCGACAATTGGTGAAACAATTGGTTCAAAGAACCGATGGGTAGGCCATGGTGGTTGCAGAGGTGACGTATGAACTGGTGGTGGTGGTGGCATTTTCAGCAAAGTAGTTTGATAGATTACTGATGAAGCTATTTGAATATTCTCATCGAAGATGGACTAATAACAAACTACTAGAATTTCCTAAGCACATGATTCTTTGAGATTTGCCAGAAATTGAACTCTTTCTTGTAGTGGATTTTCTTCTAATAACCTTTGGTCAAAAGGCTTTGCTTGTTGGAGCTAGGGCACTTGATTAGGTAACCCCTGAAGAAACTGCAATGTATTATTTGCTTCAATTTGTGCTTTATTGCCTTCTCTGATCAACTGACGCTCATTCTGTATAAACTAAGCATAGGTTTCCCTTTCCTTCTCCAATTTTTTTTCTGATGCTTGCATTGCTCTTGGATCTATAAATTCCCTTGAGGAAAAGTAATAGATAAGCATTTCATGTGTTTTGATGCGACCATGTGTTGATGCTAAATAAGTAGGCCAATTATTCAGGGTAGTGGTTAAATTTTCTCCTATATCAAGTGTGTGCTTTAATGATTGCTTGGCTGCCAAAACTTCACGATGGGAATTTTTAATTACTACCATCAATTCTTTGCTTCCCTTTGTTGTTGTCTTTTCCTATAACTTAGTTACCTCTGTATTAATTTGTTCATTCTTGTCTATTATTTGATGCACCAATTGTTGAAAGGCAATGGGATGATCTTCAATTTCAGTTAGCATGTCGATGTTATCTTTTTCTGTTGCCCAGTGTTGAAAAATAAACCAAATTTCTTTTTCTCATTCTTGTCTTTACTGAAGTGTATTAGTTTCCTTCTTCCTTTTTTTTTTTTAGCCGATGTTTTTCTACTTTTAAAGAATGATCTATGACTTCAAAACATTGTTTGCCACTAGCTAGTCTTAGATCATAATACTTACTTGGAATGGTAACAAATTCTTTCTTGACTTGGGTAATCAATGTACTTGTTGATGTTGATTTGGATGAAAATGTACCCATTAAGGTAGGATTAGTTGATGGAAGATCAACCAATTTTGTTTGTTGGTGATTTTTTGGCATAGTCAATGTAGCCTAAGTCTACTCATTTTGGGTTCCAACTATTTCATCTGAAAAAGTGTGTTGTGATGAATTTTCTTATCGATCATGATGATTTGACAAACTTTGGCTTAACTAATGATTCTCTTCGAAAATATGTGTCAAAGAGTGTCGAGGTGTATTCTCAGTTAGATCATTCCCAGTAACTTGAGTCTTCTTATGTGTACTTATCACCTACTCCGAATGTTGTTGTTCCTGGGAAAAATATCATTTTTTCTTGAGTATAAGTGTCGTTTTTATTCTGAGTAGATGTGTCAGTTTTCTCCTAAGTATATGTACCATTTTGATGAGAATTATGTCCTTTTGAAGCTTGATAATTTCCTTTAATCTTTTTTTGGATATTTTCCATAAATACTTCTTTGGCATTTCCCATTTCATGTAAGATGTCAACTTCAACAGTTGAGGCTCGTGATTTTTTTTTTTTTTTATTATGCTTTTTAATTGCTTTCCCTTTTTCTTTGACGGACTCCAAAACTTCATGAAAAACTACATTAAACTGGTGTTGTTTTTGTGGGTTGTCCAGATGAATGTATGATAGTACCTCTTCCCACCGAATTCCTTCAAAGGAAGTCGTGGTGGTCTTGGGACTTTGTGACTCTTTTTTGCTAGACTTCTACGACGACTCTACTAAAGGAACTCACATATCAACATTGAACGGAATATATATATCTTTATATATATATATCTAATGTAGATTCCTTTTCTTCTTCGAACATTGTATATGTAACCAAGGTAATGATATCATGAGAAATGGGATATGTTTTGTTTGACTATCATTGCAATCCATCAAAAATTTGCTCGACAAAAGGCTAGGAGGGTAGGTTCTGTAGGTCTACCTTTGCAGTATTATTATACTAAATTATTGAACATCTAGACATAACTAAATATGGGAACAAGGTGGTAGGGCCTGACATACATGTTTCATAACTATCCATTTGTTGGAATATGTCTTAATATGCAACAACCATATTCTGAATAACTCATGGGTTCCCAAAGACTGGGGTTTCCCTGACCATCCATGTGAAAAAATCTTGAAGTTATTCATCAACGACATATTCATTCTAGTTAAGTCACTCTCCCAAACTGGTGGATTAGATTTCATGGATGAATAAATAAGAAAAGAGGGAAAGTGAATATGTTTACCCGAATGTTCTGAAAACTTGAGAGGCACTTAAAACTTATAAACAAGACCTTTTAATCAACAAATGGGCTTGATAGATTAAGTTACAATACATATGTAAATATGTTCATTTCATGATAAATTTGTAACTTAAAAATGCATGTAAAAATACTTAATCCAATCATGAATAAACAAAACATGCAAATATCAAGGTTGATAATGGAGTTCACCCCTTCCACTTGGCTATGTCTCTAGATTCGCCTCCAACTGGTCGAATCACTTTATTGTCTTTCTGAAATGAGGAAGATGTAAATTTATCTTTACAACAATGTGGCCAACATAGATCTGTCTTATACACAAAAAAATTTAAGACTTGTACATATCAACAAAACCTCTGAAAGACCTATAGAGCTCTCCAAACACTCCTCAAAATGAAGCTCTCCAAAATCTTCTCAAAATGTCTCTCTCAGGCTCTCCAAAACTCTCATGCCTCACTAAGTACATTGGAGTGTATTTTATATCTTCCAAGATCCCAAAATATCTCCTTAGATACTCTATTTCAAGGAGAAAATAACTCAATAAATCCCTTAAAAGATGACCCATGAGATATATGTGAAGTAAATATCTCAAATCTTACTATCAAGGACCTTATCCATAAATCTAGGGATGAGAGTAATCCTACAACATTCTCAACTTGAACATAAATTTAGAAATTGAATTGAAGAAAATCCTTTTCTATTTTACAAATTAAAAAAATTAGATATGAGCACATTTACATTCAAATTGAAAACATCCTCAACCTAGGCTTCAAATGTGTTTGTCTTCACCATGGTGCTCATTGGGAAACGTGTCTAGATCCTCTTGGATAATACCTCCACACAAAGAAAGGATTTTGGTCTACCAAAAGCTAAAATAGTTGAATTTGATTATGATATCATGTTATTGATTTTCTGCATAATTAGGTACATTTTGGCGAAGAATATTCTTCGCATATAATAGTTGCCCAACTATGGTCTGGAACTTTGCCTTCGTCTGCAATTTCCTGCATTAAACATGTGTTTGCATGATAACTTCCATGATAAGTTGTATCATATACAACTACAAATGTAGCTGGAATAGAAGAAAATCCTCCAGTTGATCCCGTCACAAAATCCTGCAATTTCCATCTTATGCTTTCTGGAGATTCTAAGAAGAAGCTTTTGTTCTAGAAGAAAATATGGTCTATATATCGTAGACCACCTTGAATTATAGTGTGTCGTCTGTTGTTGCTGCGTATTTTATAAATCTTCAATAGTCTGCAAATTTAACGAGATCTGTTTAACTTGTGGTTCTTTCAATTGAGCTCTCTTACCTTGAATCATTAAGCCCAACAAAATGGAAATCTGCAATATAAAATAGATGGTGTGCATCAACACTCATCATGTACCAAGGAACTGTCAAAATAAATAGTTATAGGCATGAATTATCCAACCATGGATTGAAATTGAAAAAGGAACACTTCAGGCACACTCCATGCTCAGTAAAAGTTTGCATGACTGCTCACGACAATCACTATAAATGAGTGCCATCATGATTACGAATAATAGCTCCTTTGACAATTGCATCTCGATGTCTTGTCATCTCCATAAACTGGTGAACACAAACTGACGATGAATAGTGTGATACCCAACACCATTAGAAATTCTGCAAACATCTTTATAATTTAGCTGGAAAAACTGTTGGACTGGCCTGAGGGAGCAATTTTTCTCTCTTGGCGTTCTATCAATTCCGTGGGCATTTTTATTGTGACCTATTGGTCCAACAATTTTTTTTATCATTTAAATGTCAACAAATTCAATGGTTGTTATGTTGCATTGATGCATGTAACCATAGTCATTGATGGCCGACTAATGACTTCCACATGTGATTTCATCCAAAATATTCAATAATGACTGCGTTATCGTAGAGGTAAGTATACCTTCAAATATTCCTTATTTTAGATGGCTTGTCTACTGTGAAATTCAACACTTCTAGATGGATCATAAAAAATTTGACACATAACCAACATGCATATACTGGCACTTATGCCACAAATTTTCTTGTATTGCACCCCAACGCCAATACAAATTCCGTTGAGTGCATTTGAAGAAGAAGCCATAGAATGTTGCCACCAGTATAATACGTAACCATGAATCATTTAATTACATACCTGGAATGAAATGATAACCAACTCCATTTATTGATGTTAATTGTAGTATGGTGATTACGATCCAAATGAGCCCAAAATTGATGCATTTTCTGGGTGAAAATAATCTCCCACATCGTATCTCCATTCCCAATAAATTAATTGTGCCACTATTTGAATTGACATGGATCCAAATCGTGGGATATTACGTGGAGCCTGTCATGCAGAACTCGTGACAACTCCGCTATTACATTTCCTATACTTTCATAGAGGCTTGAAATCCACAATTCAATTCATAATGAAAAAGTTCAAAACCCTTGATTAGCTTTGAACCATCACGATTTGCAATACATTAGCTTAATAATTTCATGATTATGTTGGATTTACATCTGTCATCTACAAACAAATCTGATAAGATTTCAATTAAGGAGAAACAAAATCCATTGCTTATCGAGCCAACTAAATGAATTCTTTTTTATGTCATCATGATTATTTTTTTTATGGATTTGTTTAGGAATACTAACCACATGTTCTACTTTTGTAGATTCTCCTTTCTCTAGTGGATTACGCACGACCTTTCTCCAAGCTTGCTAATGTTGTTGTTTCTTTCCGCCTTGGTCCACCATATTTTCCTTTTCCTTTTCTCGCAACGAAGGACCTCTTCATTATGGTTTACTTTTTCTTGTGCCAATTTTCTTGCCATAAGTCTTAAATCTCAAACATTATGCAAAATAGTGATTGTATTTTCCACAAAATGTACAAAATGTAATTTGTTTGGGAGAACCATTATACTTGAAGGAATTTTTAACCAATTTCGTCTGAAGAAGTCCAATCTACTTCTGACCTATTTCCTTTGAACTTAGACTTTGATAAGGAGAATTAACTCTTCTTTGGATGTGCACAGTATTTCGTGGAGATTTGTATACTGCATCATTTTGTAAAAGTACCTTTACGACAAACTGAATATTCAACGATCTTCATGCTTTGACAAGTTTGGAGCATTCTCCAATTTCTTCACATGTATATCCCAATCTTGCATTTTGAGGTTGTCTTATCGCCTTAGTAGGATTGAGTATGGCTTGAACATTATGTCCAAGGCCTCTTCCGTCATGACCCATTTTCTTTGACAGTTTCAACCCAATTCCTCACGTGTTTTTCTCGAAGGAACCAAACCAAACATCTTCTTCAGGAGAATTTGAACCAATGTTGCTTACCTCATTTATTTAAGCTTTCTGATACCTTGATATGGCCTCTTTTTAATCTTGTAATTGCAACTCCATCACTTGCAATCTATCATGAAGCTCTTGCTTCTCATCTTCCATTGCTCTCAACTGTTTCTGCAACTTATTTCTTTCTCTGTCATCAATATACAACTCTTCTACCATTTTATTCATGGCTATTTTTTTTACAAACATCTTTGAATATTTATAAATATTTACAAAGAAGGGATAAAAAAAGGCTCATTTGATGAAATATACATTTTGAAACTTATATAATTACCTTCTTATGCAGTTTCCTTCTCCTTGCTTGGATTAAACCTCACAAATATACGCACTAAGCCAGACAATTAAATGCTTTGATACCAAGTGATCTGAAAACTTGAGAGGCAATTAAAACTTATAAACAAGACCTTTTAATCACCAGATGGGCTTGAATAATTAAGTTACAATACATATGTAAATATGTTCATTTCATCATAAATTTGTAAATTAAAAATGCATGTAAAAATACTTAATCAAATCATGAATAAACAAAACATGCAAAAATCAAGGTTAATAATGGAGTTCACCCCCTCCCTTGGGCTAAGTCTTTGGATTCGCCTCCAACTAGTCGAATTGCTTTATTGTCTTTCTAAAATGAGGAAGATGTACATTTCTCTTTACAACAAGGTGGCCAACCTAGTTCTGTCTTCTACACAAAGGAATTTAAGACTTGTACATATTAACAAAATCTATAAAAGATCTATGGAGCTCTCCAAGCTCTCCTTAAAATGAAGCTCTCCAAAAGCTTCTCAAAATGCCTCTCTCAAGCTCTCCAAAGATCTCATGCCTCACAAAGTACATTGGAGGGTCTTTTACAACTTTCAAGATCCCAAAATATCTCCTTAGATCCCTTGCTTCAAGGAGAAAATAACTCAATGAATCCCTTAAAAGATGACCCATGAGATATATGTGGAGTAAATCTCTCAAATCCTACTATCAAGGACATTATCCAAAACCCTAGGGATGAGAGTAATCCCATAAAATTCTCAACTTCGACATAAATTTAGAAATTGAATTTGAGGAAAATCCTCTCAAAATTTCAATTTCTATTTTACAAATTTTAAAAATTAAATATGAGCACATTTACATTCAAATTGAAAACACCCTCAACCTAGGCTTCAAATGAGTTTGTTTTCACCATGGTTCTCATTGGGAAATGTTTCTAGATCCCCTTGGATCATAATTTTTGAATTCCTAATAGTTGGTTTTCATCAGGTCCGCAACATTGTCTGCCTAGTTGTACATCTTTTTGGAACTTGCTATCTCATTGATTACTTCCAACATATTTAATTTAACATTTGATGTCTAACCAACATTTGTAAGACAAAGTGATACTATCATACAAATCCATCTTCTTAGAGGTTCTTGAACTTGACTAATCACAAGGCCTCTTGAATTTTTACTTGAAGACCTGCCAAAGAATCTTGTAAGCCATTTTCTCCAGTTAGCCATCTAAGGTACCTTTTCTCATTTGTATGGAAAGCCTATAATCAGGTGGATGGCATTCCTAAAAATTGATTTGGGTTGGGAAAGCCATAAATTCCCATTGCCGTATCTACATATCAAATAATTTGTAGCTTATTCTTTCATACCGTGCATATCAGCCCCAAGCACCGAGAATGTCGTGAATTCTTTCCTTCTATAGAAATTTAGAATAAGAATTCCAATGATTATTCAACTTATCCAATTGTAGGAATGAATCATAGTGATTCTCCCATAATGTCTCATCAAAATTTTCCTATTTAATATGATGCATGCAAACTTTGAATTATGTTTTTCTTGCAATATCAAATCTCACCTTGGTTCATGGCTCCACTATAATGTCTTCACCCTAAAAAATAACCTTCCTCTTCACCATTGCAAAACCACTCTGAAAATTTTCAATTCTCAAGCAATCTAACAATTCAGAGCTAGAAATTACAAGGCTCAGTATATCTAGAATATCATCAAGGTCACAATTAACACAATGATATTTCTGGAATAATGTTAGGCACACCTAAGGCTTCATCCATTTTTATGAAATTCAAATTAATTTTTCCACCATTCCCACTTGCTTCCTCTTCTGTGAATTGTCTCAGCGAGTTATGGTTTGATCCTCCAATGTCACATAGTGCATGCATGCCACCTGATCACCCCTTTCTTTGTGGAACAATAAATGATTTTGTGATAATTTTATTTTTATTTTTTATGGTTGGCCTACATCTGATGGTGACAAGACTTATGGAGTAGATAGCATGTCCTAACTAGATTGATGTGCTTGATTTTTAAATTTAAATTTTTGTCTTTTGTGAACTGTGTTGTTAGGCTCGTGTGCCCAACATTTATTGACAACTAATTTTTTGATACTACCTTCCGACACTTGGTCGAAGAATTTATCTTGGCTACCTATATTTTTGAAATATTCTTTATGGTCGTGTTCTATCAAGTGGTTCCTTTTTTCTTCAGGTTAGTGTCGAGCTTTCTCTCTTGATTTGTCCACTAAGTTGGATAATTTATTATAGTAGTCTCTAAATCTTTCTCTATGTTCTTACCTTCTTTCATCCTTGGAATGATGTTGATGAATATTCTGTTTATCTCTTCTATTTAAGAGATTACATAGATCTGGTTCTTGTTCCATGCTTCTATGATGTCTATCTACTTGATTTGTGCTTCCTGTCTTTTAACGGGTTCCCAACTGGTATTTTATGTTACTGCATTCCTAATATATAACTACTTTTTGTAAAAACTTTCTAAATCCTAATTAGAAGGAAAATTTTTAATTTCAAAAATGATTCAGTCAGTTAGCTTTCCAAATGGTGGTTTTGAAGCTGACTCATGTCCTTGGCGCCTCAAAAAGGTTTTCACTAGGAACACACCGTTGTTTTTAAGAGACATTCTTCTTGAGTCAGGCACCATTAATATGTGACTTGAACAGGTGCCCTTATAAGGTCTTCAACTGGACAACTCCTAAAGGACATATGTCTTCAATAAAAAAGGGGCCCAACCATGCAATTTCTAGTTTTCCTGGTTTTCCCATCACTCGACTATCATATAATAAAACCAGATCACTGACTTTGAAATGATTCATTTGCAATTCTTTTGTTGTGCCATGCCTTTTGTTGGTCTTTATTAGCTTGCTGGTGGTAGAGTGAAAGGCGTCAATCTTCCTCTAATTGTTGTAATTGTGGGAGTCATTCCTTTTGCAATTTTGTATTATACTTCAAGATGGCTGACACACTCACTACATTTGGCAAACATTGAAATGAGACGACTGCTTGTTTTCCATATACCAACTTAAAAGGTGTTGATCCTATTGATTGCTTGTATGCCATGTGATATATCTAGAGAATGGCTGGAGCCTTATCGTCCGAATCATCTTTGTCTAAATTGCAAATATTTGTTACGATTTTTTGTAATGTTTTGTTGAATGATTTGACAGCGCCATTTTCTTATGGGTGGTAGGAAATAGTTTTCCTATGATCGATCATAAAATTATACATTAAATTTTGAATCGTATAATTGAAAAAATGAGTTCCTCTATCACTAATGATGACCATAGGATAGATGAAAATAGTCACTATGTTTTCATATATAAACTTCACTGCTACTTCTTTTGTGCATGATTCGACTGCTGCTTCAACCCAATTGGTTAGATATTCCACTACTATTATGATGTATTTTTCTTTCGTGCATTTAGCTCTCTTGGGAAAGGGATCGATGAAGACAATTTCCCAAATATCAAAAGGGAGTGAAGGAACAATTAAGTGTAATGACATGTCATTTGTAGGTAATAGTCGCCCCAATCTTTGACATATATTGCATTTTTTTACTTATAATCAATAATCCCCAAATATTATCGGCCACCATAACTAATCTTGCGGAATTTTCTTTGTGGTAACGTCCCCTTGGTAATGTCCTCCTACGCCTCCCTTATGTTCTTTAGAAATAATGTATTCTTTCTCATATTCCAAAACACATCTTTGAAGTACTTTGTTAATACCCAGTTTGTATAGTTTTATTAAAGTAAACGATGTTGCTTTGAGAGGATAACATTTTTCTTATTTTCAAATAATCCTTTAGGTGCATTTCTCGTATGTAAGAATTATGCTATTATAGAAATCTCTGTATCCACTATTTCTATTCTGAACAAGTGTGCATTTGGCAAGTCATCTTCGATGTCTCTCGGTTCTTCTTTGAACTCTAGTCGAGATAGGTGATTAGGACCAACATTCTTCTTTCTAGGTTGAATGATAACTTCGAAGGAAAACTCTTGGAATAATAATAACCAGTGATAGATATGCCCTTGATGAATTGGCTTACTAATGAGATACTTCAATACTTGATGATAAATGTAAAATATAAATGGGTTCGCTAGGAGATAATGTCAAAATTTCTGCAAAATGAAGATCATGGCCAGGGCTTCTCTTTCATCCATTGAATAATTTATTTTAGATTTTTTCAACTTATGACTGGAATATGCATTAGGGTGATCAATCAACTCGTCATCGGGTTGCACCAGAAATTGTTTGATTTCCATATTCAATGCATCGACGTGTACGTGAAAATGCTTTGACTAGTTGGGAAAATTTAGTATGGGTGCTTCGACTAACTTTGCTTTTAAGCCAAGGGTGAAACTGGTCCTTGTGGCTATTCGACTACTCTCATGACTATTTGAATTACAAGACTCTTCGACTTTACATGACTCTTTGTACAACAAATGGGTCTCTTGGACTTCCATGTTACATTACATTGTAGACAATATGGCCAATAGTAGAGATGTGTATGACATGACTCATGACATGATAGTGTTGGTATGTTCGTGCCGCTGCTGGCGTGCATGTCAAGTTGTAGTGTTGCTAGGTGATGGATGTCCTCATGGTGTGTCAAAGCTTCACTTTCGCATGGAAAAGTGCGCTGAGTCTTCGATGGTAGTTGGTTCGCTTAATGTTGCTTTTGCATGTTTCTTCTTGCTTGTATGTTGGAAGGCTTGACAGGTTCGTCTGTTCACGAAAGGTGCATGTTCATCCATTCTTCCATCTGTGAGAAAATATTGCATGTTTTCTTGTTCTTCCATCTGGGAACACACCTTTGCATAACCATCCGTTCACGAGAACATCTCTTTAAATGCATCATTTGTTCATCCGCTAGTGAACCTGTCCTTCTACATGTGCTCCCTTCGTTCATCCCATCTGTCATCACGCTATGTTTGTTTTTGTACCTATTCCTGCATCCACTCATGAAGAGACGACATCAAATCCAAAAACCTCCTAGTCTACCATGATACATGATCATTTCAGATGAAGGTGACCGGGAGAGGCAACAAGGTTGTGAGGCGGGATGGAGGCTCCGGGCACTGTTGATGAAAACTGCATGAGTCACTGGGTGATGGAGATGGCCAATATGGATCGACAGTGACTGCCCGCTAGGTATGGCCTAGTTGGAGGGAAAAACTGCACAGTTTTTGAGGGGAATGGTCTGAGTTGTAGAAAGGTTGGGCTGGCAAAATCTACGCAGTTTTCAGAACGAGTGGGCAGTGGGGCTTGACAACAAAAACTGTGTAATTTTTTGGAGGCTAGGCTGCAGGGAGGCTTGGCAGACAAAAATTTGTGTAATTTTTTGGAGGAAATGGTAGGGAACTTGGCAGCCAAATATACACAATTCCTGGAGGGAACTGGTAGCTGATTGTTGGGTCACTAGCAACAAAAACTACACAATTCCTGGAGGGAACTGGTAGCTGATTGTTGGGTCACTAGCAACAAAAACTACACAATTCCTGGAGGGAACTGATAGCCTGCTACTGGGAGATGCTGGAGGGAAAGATTGCATTGAGGCTGGGGATGACCTACTGATCACCTCTTCACAATTTCTAAGCTAAGCAAAATGCTGGGAAGTAGAGAGATTTCTCATGAAAACTGCACAATTTTCTGGGTGAGTAACCGGTCGACTGTCGAGAGGGTTGGCTGGAAAAATTACACAATTTTCTGAGGGAGATAGGGATGGGCATTGGCTCTCTCTCCGGCCTGTCTGTGAAATTTTCTCAGTTAGCGGAGAAGGCAAGGTCTACAGCCTCGGCGCAATTTTTGAGGGGAGTGAGTCCCAGGGTGCCTGCTAGGTCAAACTCTCCGGTTGACCAGCATGAAGGTGGATTGATTTTCTTGCAGGGAACGCAACTTGAAATCACTTTCTTGGCGCTTCTACATTGTTCTGGGTGATAGTCGATCGAGTCGATGGCAGGGTGAAGTGTGTGAATGAGTGAAAGATGCATATGTGATCCTGTAAACACACACTTACATGACTTGGCGACAAGATGACTCAAACCATTCAGACACACATGTTCAACATGATTGACCGATAGCACAAGAAACAAGCACAACACTTATGATTAATTGTTGGTCGACCATGATGATACTTGCACGATATTGAATGTGACTCCATGTGTGAGCGTGATAGATGTTTTCATAGCGAACAGAACACGTACACATGAAGCGAAGACTTTGAGCACAACCAAAACATGGTCGCAAGCATGGATTTGACATCAACATGAAATACTTGGAGAAATGAATAAGAAAGGTGAATGCAAAGACTCACACGAGCTCATAGAGTGAACCAAAGTGTGTGTAGTCATCAAGCGAAACTCTCAAGGGAGGCTTTGAAATTGGGTGCAGGTCAAAATTTTGGAGGGTGGTTGTAGTCGCTACAACATTTGGCAACACATTGGTAGAATTACAACTTCTCTGTTTTGGTTCATTGACAACACAGGGCCTTGGTATTTCGGGGAGTATTGAATCATTGTATGGGTTATTTTAGCCTCCCCATTTACCCCATGGACATACATGGTTCACCTTTTGCTAACTTAGTCAAACACAATCAAAAGTTCAGCTTGATCACAATGTTTCAAATTCGGGAAGGGTAGTTTAGCTTGCGAGTTGAATATTTTCAGAGTATAAATTTTCATTTCTAGTGTTGCTTCCTTGCCAGAAGGCCTCGACAGTGCCCTGGCAGAGTCATGCAGGAACACATGCATTACTCCACTGTCAGTGAGCCTGATCAATACCCCGGTGGAGTTGCATGCTTCACCTCTTTGTGGAGGAAGCCTTTCTCTTCTTTTGCCTTTGTATTTTTTGAAGAGGACTGTGCATAGTCATTTATTTGTTTTTGGAGTGGAAGAGTGATCTTGACTTATTGAGAGTAGAAGAGGTTGTTCCTTCAGAGAAGCATGTAAGACCTTTGACATAGGTTTTCTCTTTTATATTTTCCCCTTCTTCATTTCTACTAGTTGGATGATCTTGAACACACAGAGCAGAAGGCTGAGTACAGGCATGGGGCTTCCCAGTGTGGACACAGGTTCATGGTTGGACCAAAAATTCCCTTGCAGACGGTTTATAGTTTCCATCAAGACTTCATCAGCCAAAGGTTATAACCAGGCATAGAGAAGATAGCCACAAGATTGACCAAGTATCGCAGTGTCACAAGTATCTTCATATTTCAGCCACATACTCTATCCAAAATCCGGTACATAGTAGTTGGAAACAATTAATTTAGAAACAAAAATAGTAAGGTATCAAGCAAACAAATCTAAAATAAACAAAAATTGTAAGAAAGGAAAATAAGATGAAAATAACAAGCAACAAGCAGACTCTGTACATGGCATGGGCGCGATCCGACCTACTAGAAGTAATGCTTGAGATACTGGCCATTGGTAGGAATGTTGTCAACCCTCCCATCAAGTGATTGCAGACAGTGCGTGTGTGTTTCGAGCTTCTCACGTACTAGTATTAGGCTACCGGGTTCCGCTACCAGAACTTGGTAGTGTTCCAAAAGACATTTAAGTGAAAACGACACCACTGCTTTAGATATTGCTTGCAACATAGGCTCAAATGATGGCATGGGGTCATTTTTTTATTTATTTCAGGAGCGGTTCAAGTTTCTGAAATCAATGCATAAGCGAATTTCCCTGGATTTCTTACGCACAGAACTTAAATTAGAAACCCATGTATGATGACAAACTTTGTAAGTAATCCAATCATCCAAAATCTTAGTCATTTTTTTCTATATAAGGAGTTCAAACGACATATGTGTTATACCTGGCCATTGCTGCAATGGCTTGGATCCTCTTTTACCTGGAATCCCATGTTGGATTATTTGCGTGTAGTGTGTACTCAGGTCATCATCTGCTCATGCGGACACATCCCAGTACTATTTGATCAAGCGATCAAAGACCTGTCATTGCTGCGGTGTGCAGTTTGTACCGAGACTAACTATCTTCAGATTATGATTGGTTCCCTGATTGCTCTGTTCGTTTGTAGTGGTGGACCTATGGGTTCTACTATTTCTTAGTCCTTGATAGAAGTTTTGTAAATCATAGAGCTTGTTGAGGGAATCCAAACCCTTGGGGGTGGGGTTGCCTTTCTTACCCTTAGCTACAGTTTTCAGGGGCTGCTCGAGCTTACCTTAATCAGTTGTTATGTACTTGAAAGCAACAACACTATTCGTGGGGTGTAGTATCACTTTGAGTGCAACCACATTGAGGCTGATGGTCCTTTTTAAGCCCAACACAAGTGCTTCATACTGAGCAATGTTGTTCGTGCACCCGAACTTCAAGTAGCTTGAAATCATGCATTTTTTGTTGTTTTGGGCTACTAAGATATACCCGATCCTTGAGCCGTTATGTGTCTTTGATTCGTCAAAATCCATGGCCCACAGATTGTCTGTACACGAACCATTTGACATGCTAATACTACTGCTACTACTGTTGCTACAGCTACTGCTACTATTAGTACAATGCACTGTACATGTTTCATTACCATTAGTTGGGCAAGGAAGGAGTCCAAACTGTGTTTCTGGTGGGGTTGGAGTTGGCCATACAGGATAACACCCCAATGTTATTTCTAGGAGGCAGTTGCTAAACATGAGTTCTGCGAAGGCCAACAGTTCATTCTCAGGATTAAGGAGGGTAACATTGTGCTTCATATACTTCTTGGACAATACTTGGATTTGGTTGCATTTTCCCTTGTACAGAAGCCACATGTGGGACAAGTCTGTAGCAAAATATCTGTCCCGCTTGTTGGACCAGTCTCTGCTGAGTAGTAGACCGTATGCTTCCGGTATGTCCACAACAACTATGCTGATGCATTGGTGGACTCCGTTGTCATGAGATAGTTGGATGATCATGTATTGCAGTTCACCAATGGCTTGTACCAATGTTTGATAAAGTTGGATGATTCGCATGGATGTCTCGCTCCATTGTGCATTGATCTTCTTCGCGATGGAGAGTGGCATGATGTTGGCAGCTGCGCCAGAATCAACCAAGCAATTGTGAACATTGTAGTTAAAAATTTCAAAGGATAACATGAATGGAGGACAACCTGAGTTTTCTTCTTTCATCTGGAGCGTGTTGAGCACAGTAGAAAGTGATCTGGGAGGTTTTCTTGCTCCCTTGATGGTAGAGGTTGCGCTGTCCGTTGCTATCTATCCCAATGCATGCAACAGAATGTATCGTTGACTTTGGATCTTAGATAACTTGAACAAACTAATGTTCACCTGAATTTTCTTCATGTCATCAACAATGTTGTAATCTAGAGGTGGTAAACTAACCAAGGTGTCCGGGGTAGAACAAATGTTTCTCTTGTCTGGCGGAGTGTTTTGCAGCTTGCTGCTCATGGATGTACTATTGTCTGTCGTTGTCTTCTCAGACTTGTTTTGTGTTTTCTACTTTGGGGCAACCATTGGATCGACCTTCCTCATTAGCAGTCTCATATTTTCTTGTTCTTCCCCAAGTGTAAGGGGATCCTCTTTACTCTTGAGGTTATATTGGTTATTTTTCTTTTGGCGCTGCTTCTCGGTGTTTGTCTTCGACACTGCTTGCAAGCACTAATACGTGTTCACCACATGCCCATAACTTGATGGTTCATCAGGTGCAACCTCTTCTTCATCATCAATTTCTTTCGATTGCTCTTTCATATTTTTCTGCATCAAGTGTATGACTGCATACAGAGCTTGCGACTCGCTTCCAGTCCAAACAAGGGTTCTCAGGGTGATGTTCTACTTGGGATTTGCGCACCGTTCGACCTGGAACATAGATTTCTGTGCAGTTTTTGGAGCAAACCGGTTGCTATCTGATGAGCTGCTTGCCTGCCTCTGCCTAGGCAGATGGCTGCTTGCAGATGTTTCCATTTTCTATTGTTTGAGCTCAGACACTTCTGTAGTCAAGTTCTTGATGAGGCGAGTGAGGGTTTCAATATGAGTTGCTTCCTTTTCTCTACCCTTGCTTGCCATCGCTTGGGACTTCTTAGTTGCATATTGGAGTTCTTGACTGTTACGTCATCCTTGATGACTCCAATTGCACAAAGGTATTATTCAACATTAATAGCCTCTTCATATCTTTCAAGGAGTGTTGGTTTCACAGCTCGCTTGACGAACCATGCAATGCTAGTTGATAGTGCAGATGTGTAGTAATCAACAGTGATGGAGTCATGAGGTTTAGTGTCCGTTGCAAAATTGTTCAATATGCGTGTAAACCTCTGATTGAAGTCTTTTACTTTTTCTTTCCCCTCCATCTTCAGGCTTCCCAACTCTTTGAGTAGCATGGTTGGGGTCTTGTCACCAACAAACTTTTCAAGGAACATGTGCCTGAATGCACCCTAGTTTTATATAGAGTTTGGTGGAAGGCTCTGATACCATGTGGCTGCATGACCATCCAAGGTACATGGGAACAATCTACATGCTACGTCGTCATACTGTACCTCAAGGGTCTGCAGCTACAGGTAGAAGTTGTCCAACTGATTTTCTGCCTTTACTGTGCTGTTAGGGTTAAAATTGATGCTCATTCTCTTCGCTCACTTCAGCATCTTGTGCAAAATAGCTAGGAGAGCCAATGGTCCCTAATTCTTTGGGTCAATCATCTCTTCTTCTTCTTCATCCTGTACCTCTCTTTCAAAATCTGATGGTTCCATATTTGAGTCAATTGGTTCATCTTCGCCTGCACCTCCTCCGCTGCCTTCCCCTCCACCTCATGTACCGAGTCTGATCCTAAGATCACAAGAATGTCTTGTTCGCCTTACCGGAAGACGGAGGTTCCTCTCCACATTTAATAGCTTCTGTCAGACCTTTGATTGTGGCAAGGACTTCTTCTTCCACTGATGATACAACAACTCTTGTAGGAGCAGATTTTGGCTTCCTTGATGCATATGGAAGATGTTTTACCCCTGGGATTAGTCCAACAATTTTTGCGAACTAGCAAGTGATGGGATAGACGGAGCAAAGGTGATGATACAAAATCTTGTGGTTAGTCCTGGGAGGTGAGGAGTAACTAACTACAGAGTCACACATAGGTGAGGAAGTGCGCGTTGCTGCCTTGACCAGATGGTTGATGAATGAGTGTGAGAGGATGTTCAACCATATACAACTGGGTGCCCTCCTTCTAGCACCAGAAATGTTGACAGTGTTGGACTCGCCAACATTTCGGGGATCACCCCAGTATGAAGTCACAACTAGAACTCACAGTGTTTGGTGTGGGAGTCCCATTTGGTATGATGGCCTGGTTGCCATTATCGTAAAGATTTTCCTCAACTCTTGCTTGTCAGCATAGGAGAGTGGTCTTCTTTTTCTTTGAGAAGTGAGGTTCACATGCCTAGTGATTGTAAGTGTTACTTGTGTCAATGGTTCTTTCACTATAGAGGGAGAGGGTGAGAGTGAGTCCCAAGTCAGTTGGGAGTAAGTCCCAACTCTACTAGGAACACACAAAACAATAGGACGTGTGTAGCTTCTGGAGGAACACTCCACATGGATGCGGTAGTCACAATACACAAGGGAAGATAACAAGTACAACACTCAACGGATGAGTCCACATGAGTGCAATGGTTGTTACAACAAGTTTTATGTGAAAGGTGTGTCTAATGTCCGAGAAGGTAGCCACCACGGGCAAGACAACGTTAACAACATATACAACAGATTTTCATTAATAGATTATGTATTGCAACATGTGAAATAGTTCAAGTGTGAAGCACAGGTTAAAGATACATACATCACAAGTGTTTAGGATTAGTCTTACAACAAGTACAATACATGTGTGAAAATGTGCTGGCCTGTTAGCAGGCTTCTGAATTAAGCGAAAGTTCCAAGACACATCATTACACCATACATAACTGACCCCATGAGTACGGCGTTGGAGCCACTACTTACTTCTCATTGAAAAATTACAGACTATCTTGGATATGTGGGAGGAGCTAAGGTGAAAAGTCCTTTCCATGTACAAATGAGGGGGTATTTATAGCCAAGGGTGAAACTAACCCTTGTGGTTGTTTCACTACCCTCATGAATGTTAGACTTCCAAGACTCTTTGACTTTACATGACTCTTTGTACAACAAGTGGGTCTCTTGGACTTCCATGTTACATTACATTGATAGACAGTATGGCCCACATTAGAGATGTGGACGACATGAATCATGACATGTCTTGACATGACATTGTTGGTACGTTCATGCTGCTACTGGTGTGCATGTCGAATTGTAGTGCTGTTGGGTGATGGATGTCCTCATGGTGTGTCAAAGCTTCACGTCCACATGGCAAAGTGCACAGAGTCTTCAATGGTCATTGGTTCTCTTGATGTTGCTTTTGCACGTTGCTCCTTGCTTGTATGTTGGAAGGCTTGACAAGTTTGTCTGTTTGTGAAAGGTGCATGTTTAGCTGTTCATCTGTATGTGAGCACATCTTGCATGTTTTGTCATTCTTCCATCTGCAAACACAACTTTGCATAACCATATGTTCGTGAGCACATCTATTTACATGCATCATTTGTTTGTCCGTTGGTGAACTTGTCCTTCTGCATGTGCTCCCTTTGTTCATCCCATCCATCGTCACACCATGTTTGTTTGTGTACTTGTTCCTATATCCACTCATGATGAGATGACATCAAATCCAAAAACCTCCTAGTCTACCATGATACATGATACATGATCATTTCAGATGAAGGTGACTGGGAGAGGCAACAAGGTTGCGAGGTGGGATGGAGGCTCTAGGCACTACTGGTGAAAATTACACAAGAGTCACTGGGTGATGGATATGGGAAATCTGGATCGACTGCGACTGTCCACTAGGTCTGGTCTAACTGGAGGAAAAAACTCCGTAGTTTTGAGGGGAACAATTTGGGCTGCAGGAAGGCTGGGCTAGAAAAATCTGCACAGTTTCCGAAATGAGTAGGTAGTGGGGCTTGGAAGAAAAACTGCCCAATTTTTTGGAGGAACATGTTGGGCTGCAGGGAGGATTAGAAGACAAAAAAATTGCACGATTTTTTGGAGGAACTGGACGGGAGCTTGGTAGCCAAAATTGCACAATTCTTGGAGGGAACTGGTAGTTAACTACTAGGTCACTAGGAGCAAAAACTGTGCAATTCCTGGATGGAACCGACAGTCTGCTGCCGAGATTTGCTGGTGGGAAATACTGCACTAAGGTTGGGGCTAGCTTGCTGATCACCTCTACGTATTTTCTGAGTTGAGTGGACTATTGGGCAGTAGAGAGCTTGCTCATGAAAACTACGCAATTTTCAGTGTGAGCAATCGGTCGACTGTCGCGAGGGTTGGCTAGAAAAATTGTGCAATTTTCTAAGGGAGACAGGGACGGGCACTAGGTGTCTGTTTGGCCTATCTATACAATTTTCTTAGTCAGCAGAGCAAGTAAGGTCTGCAGCCTTTGCGCAATTTTTGAGGGGAGTGAGTCTTGGGGTGGCTGTCGGGTCAAACTCTCCGGTTGACCAGCATGAAGGTGGATTGATTTGCTTGTGGGCAATGCAACTTGAAATGACTTGCTTGGTGCTTCTGCGATGTTTTGGGTGATAATTGATCGAGTCGATGGTAGGGTGATGGTTTGACTGTTAGAGGGGAATTTGGTCATTAGAACTTCAACAAAAGATGACTAAGTGTGTGAACAAGTGAAAGTTGCATATGTGATCCTGCAAATACACACTTACATGACTCGACGACGAGACGAGTCAAACCATCCAAACACACATGTTAAACATGACTGACTGATGACACAAGTGACAAGCATGACACTTGTGTTTGATTGTTGGTCGATTGTGATGACGCTTGTGTGACAGTGAATGTGACTCCGTGTGTGAGCATGACAAATGTTTTCATAGCGAATAAAACAAGTACACACGAAGCGAAGACTTTCAACACATCCAAAACATGGTCACAAGAAAGACTTTGACATCAACATGAAAGACTTGGTGAAATGAACAAGCAAGGCAAATGAAAAGACTCACACGAGCTCACAGAGTGAACCTGAGTGTGTGCAGTCATCAAGTGAAACACTTAAGGGAGGCTTTGAAATTGGGTGAATGCCAAAATTTTGGAGGGTGGTTGTAGCCACTACAACACTGAGTCATCACTTGATATATTGACTTATTGTATTGTTACTTCCACCTCCATCTAGTCGAGTTCTTTTGATTCATCGAGTCATTGATCCCCAGATTAGGTTTCTCAGGTTTCTCAATTTCTTGCTTCTCAAGTTTGTACACTGATTTGATTCGTTTGTGATTCTTTGGGTGATCTTTCCTCCAACAAAAGATTTGGCTAAGGATAGGATCTTCTTCGATTTCTAACTTATTGGCCATTTTTTGTTTTGATGTTTATGATACAAAATTACAAGTCGATGAGAGATCAACTATTGTTTTTTGGTTTTTGGTTGTTTTTTCCTTTATAAACTTCGTTACTTTTTGAATTGTGTCAAGTAATTTTTGTTCATCTAGTATAAACTAAAAGTCTTTAATGAAATTTTCTTTCAGATCTTTCAATTGTAAATATTGGCCTCGATATTCTTCTACCATTTATTGGGAAAGTCCTCTAGAGTGTTCAGAAACATATGCATCTAGTCCATTTCATATCAATATCCAATCCTACACCATTCTAACTCACAGTTCTATATATGCAGGATAGGGTTCTATTCAGGGCTAAAGGTTGGCATATTTGCTTGTGAAAATAGTTTCATATCTCCAAAAAGTTCGATGAAATATGCTGTCGTTGTCGTCCATGTCTAGAGTCAGGATGAATAGGTGTCCCACCATCTTATTGCTTGTCTTGTAAAGGTTTGCACCAAACTCTGCATCCTCCCCTATTCCTCAATAGAATTAGTTACTTCTTCAATGTGGTTAACGAGGGACACTGATTCCTTAAATTGGATCATGTTGTTGGAGAGTTTCTTTAAGTTGGTTGGAAGCAGAGATGGTGCTCCCTTATAATTTTTCTCTTTAATTATAGGCAATAATTTATTTGAATAACAAGGTTGAATTTTCAACGTTGGAGTTTTTGACTTGCCACTCATAAAGCTCAGTGTCAAAATTATGACCAATGTAGAGGAGGAACCTGTTAAAATTTCACCGAAGGCAATTAGTTCCACATGCTAATTTTTCATAGGGCGACATTGTTATTTTCTTTGATAATTGCATTTCATCATTAATACATTAAGTTCACCCCATATCATAATTAAATTATTTATATCTACACCATTATACATTAGCATATGCAATTATACAGAATGAAACAACAACATCATCATCATCAATGCAACAAAACATAAAAGGAACAATAGAAGAAAGCATGCACACATATAGAGACACCAAGATTGGTCCGAGACCAGGGAAAACCCACTATGAGGAAAACCCTTGCAAATATTCTTCTTCTTAGATCATCACAAATGATGCAACAAAAGAGAGTACAATTATCCATAACTTTATCTATTCACAAAAAAAAAATGATATCTATGAAACAAATCTAATCATGATAGGAATCAAACCCCTCATACTGATGGCTGTAATGTGCTATCAAAACCTGATGTCAAATACTGTATACTATTGTCATTATGTCTAACACTATTGAAATCTGTTGTCACTGAGCAAAAACTTTGGAATACTAAAATCTCATCTCTGAGTCTCAGACGCAGGGAGGAGGAACTGTGCGAGCAACTATAGCATCCCATGGTACTCTCTGAGAATTGCGTGCCAGTGACTGTGGTTGCTCGGGTGCTCCCATACTATTATGTTCATGAATCCAGGAATCAACTCATCATATATACTAAAAAACTCTCGGTCACTCCCATGAAGTTACTGTGTGTGAGTCTGGGACAACCTGGTTTCTCTTAGGACCACTCTATGTGTGCAACCGAGGACTGATACCTACATATCTACCTATGAGGCCCTAGTTGCTCCCATAAGTGTCTATGCTAGCATCTATGATTTTCTATTCAATCTCATATGCTTGTGTACCAGCGTCTAGGCACTAAAATTCCCAGTTCTGTGCTAGCATACAGGGCTAGAAATCCTTATATCAGTGCGAGCTTCGACCCTGAGATTGCATACCCTTGTGCAAACTTTCCTCCGACAGAGCTATGTGAACCAAGATAAAAGAGAAGAGTAGATGTGTCTAAGTGATCTTGAGGTCTCTTCGATTTATACGCTTTCCTGAGGGTTCAAGTGGGGTTAAGGCTGACCCAAGTAGTTACTCATGTGGTTAGGGCTGATCCATTCCATAATACATGTATGCATAAAATAATTCATAACTCAACTTCCGCTTAACCAAATTGGGTGATCTTTAGGTAGATTTTGGTCCTCTCGAAAAGAGGAATCTAATGCAATCATTATCTCAGTAATTTGAGCTATCTAAGGTGGAATTTGACTACAGTTGAAAAAAATCCCTCTCAATTGGGGAAAATTCCACTTGCCAATATCTGTCCATCAACCAATATGCCATTCTGGAATATTTAAGTGTCATCACATATCATCATGGATCATATACTTCATGTAGTAGCCGTTCCATGTCTATCTCAAGTGTCTCATCATCATAAATCATCATTGTGCATCTCGATCTATCCTTTGCTTATTCCTGCTTATCTCTTGATTGTTCTTACTCATATGCTGAACATTCTCGGATCTAGAAGAAGAAGAATTTGTTACTGGAGGGGAGCTCAAGATACCACAATTTATCCATCAGGTTACTATCTAGAATCTCTGCCAATGGGCTACTACCCAGAATATCATCATTAATCGTCATTAGAGATCATGTCGTCAAGGAGAACATATCAACCTGGAACCACATCAGGGAGCAATATCTTCCACCCATACCGAGAAATAGGATAACTCATCACACAATGGAGTACATCCTTGACCTTAGATCACACATGGGAGTACACCCTCAACCCTGGAATTTCATCAGGGAGCAATAGTTTCCACCCATACCAAGAAATAGGATAACTTATCACACAATGGAGTACACCCTTGACCCTGGATCACATAGGGGAGTACACCCTCGACCTTGGAATTTCATCGGGGAGCTTACCCTCAACCTGAAATCATATCGGGTTATCTCAACCCATCCTATTCACTACTGATCTTCCCATCAATGAACCTGAATAATCATGTGGTAGAACACCTGCATCATAATTGCCTTGGGTTGTACACCCCCAAGTACACTCTCAACTTGTTGGCCAGACAAGGGGTGGTACTCCCAACAAGCCGAACTTATGGGTATGATGCCAATTGGTATATACTCTGCAAAGACTAGACATGGGAGTAAAACCCTCAACCCTATGGGTAATAGATAGGGGTGATATCCTATTGTACAGAGTTCCCTCAGCCCCAAGATCCCTCTATCTCGATTCCTCACCCTGGGAGCTCAAACAAGGTAGGAAGAATTGGCTTAGTGTGCTCGATCAACACTTCCCCTCATCTGAAGGGGCTACATCCATCAATACAGGCTACTCTCGTCATACTTGAATATGGTATCAGGTAGTCTCAATAACAGATGTTTCCTGTTCATATAGAACAGTAAATCAGATACCATGTTAGATCATAAATAAACATATAAATCACAAAATGATACCACAATGATCCTCCCTCTCAAGGAGGTATCAACCACAAGCTTGAGCTTGTTTCGAATAGCTGCACTGTCTCAATATATGAGAGTATTTTGGGCCCAACTATATTAAATATGGGATTCTCAGTCATTGTAATGTAACTAAATCATTCTCAAGCAAATCCCTAAGGAGCTTATGTATCCTGCCTCATAGCTAGCCATGTTGGCAACATCATGATCAACCTTGGTCATGTTATGGACCTCATCCAAGATATCATGGCAGATCTCATACGAAAGAAACATCCAAATGAACTTATCAACAATAATCTCAAATATCAACAATACATCTATGAAGACACATATCATAGGAGAAATATCTCATTCTCAAAATAAACACATGCAGATATTTCAAAGCATGCTCGGTGGAAGCTCTATGAGAGTGAAGCAACTCAATCATTTAGTCAAGTTCTATGCACATCATATATATATAAATGTTAAAAAATGGAACATCAATGCTTTAATCAACTGTCAGATGCCATGTCATGTTCAACAACATGTCGAAATCCAAATCAAAGTATCCAAGGATTTGCATTTTCATTATTCAAAAACATTTTCCAATAGCTTTGCAATATGGAATTTTTTTTTCCCAAATTCTATAAATCGATTCATCATGCCATGATACATCATTTCTGGCTTCATAAGCCATCTCCGTCTGATTTAGATCATTAGAAGCTCATCACCTATCAAAAGTAGATCATCAGGATATAAAACCAAAACAATAATCAATATCAAAGCCATACCTTGGAACTCATCATCCTGACTTCATTAGATAACTGTCAAATCTAGACATATCTAGATCGGGGAGCTTGCTTCATGCAATTCTCTTTACAATCAAAATGCTTTGCTAAGCCAACATAATCAGCATTACATAAATCAATGTTGTACCATATCAACAATAAAGTCATCTCATCAGAGTTTAGAAGCTAGATCATAACCATTATCAAAGTCATCAACATCATAGTATCAATTCTTTCAACCAGGAGATAGGTGGAGCTCATATCAAATCATGAATTCATCATGCCAAAAAGTTATAATCAATCATGCAATATCAATCTGAACTTTATCAAGTCATTCTCATAAGCATTACATAAGTCATTTTGGTTAGAAGGCGCAAATGCATACACCAAGGATTAGTCATGTAGGTTCCACTTTCATGTTGAACTATCACTATTTCAACCATTGTGCTAAGAATAGGGAGAACAATCTTTGAATACCCACATAAGTCATCATGCCCACATATCATCGATATCAGGGAAAATCAACAGTCATCAAATCAGATCACTAGACATCAAGTCAAGTCCAAGTTGCTATCGTAAAGAGATCTATAGTAAAAACATATCACAATCACCAATTCAAAGGTAATGCCAACTATCATGACAAAACACTGTTCATATATATCAATAAGTTAAATCATGCCAAACAGTTGTAGCACAATCATAATGCCATGTATATATGTATGTCCTAGTAACCTGTAAACACAACTTCAATATGCATGTTCATGTTATGGAAAACATTCAAGCTTTTCCTGTTAGCAGATCTGGCCATGCACAACACATTTGTGGAATTGACATCTTCTAGGTGACCATTCCGTTTCATGGACAATACTTCATTATGTGATAAAAAATTTAACTCAACAATTTCAAAAATCAGTTATCAGTGGTAAAATATGTCAGGGACATCATGATCCAAAGTTCAAACAATTTCAAAAAGCTTCGGATGATGGTAAACTATAGTCAAACCTCAGGTTTCTCCTTTCAGGTTGGCATTAGAGCGACTTTAGTTTCCTGGATGTTGTCTAGGCCTTAGCATGCGTAGATCGAGGGACAATATATCCTATATCTATGACTGCGTTTGGAGCAGAAACCCTAATTTTTGTACGGGCTTCAGATCTAAGATTTTGCTGTAGATAAATACTATCAGATGCACATAAATCATACTTCAACAACACAAAATGCAAATAGTAGTATGAGTAAGATTGTTGAGAAGAGATTCTCCCTCTGATTGGGGATATAATTTAATCATCTTTATTCATGTCATCAACCTGTCTCTACTAGAGTCATGCAACAACATATATTGTTAGATCATAAACATATATCTATCATGGCTATCAACATTCTGACATCAATTTTCCATCAACGACTTAGACTCAAAGCAACAGATAAATGCAACATCATATCTCAAATATTATAACCACAATAACACTTTCTATCAAGTCATTCCATTAAGTTAGGACATTTAGTTTAACCATCTACTGTCAATATATGACCATAGTTAGTAAGAGATCTACTTATCAATCTTACACTTATACCTATCACATCAAGGTTACCATGCTCTTCATGACTGATGAGATCAAATTAGGTCATTCAATAAAACTTTACCAAAACAACAAGAGTGTCAACCTCTCTTTCCATATGATTTCATCATGCTTATCACAAGCATTATCAACATACTCATGTATAGGAGTCAATGAGCTATAATTCTATATGAAATCCATCATGACAATTATCAAGAGTATCATTTACTAGAGTCAAGGTGCTAGCCTTCTTTCTAGGATCAAGATATCCAACAGATAGATCATAGATGTTATCCAAACATAAAGTGTATCAATGTATCAACATTAGATAGCCTCATAGAATTCAAAAAATTTCAACACCAGGTGCATCATTTCATCATAGAAAATATAGATCCAAGTCACTTTCATATGCATGTATGAGAAATTAAAGAAAGAGACATTCTCATCATACCTTAGGGCTTACCGAGACAATAGATGAAACATACCATGCATACCTTGTGGTATTACTTGTGCACCTTTTCATGAGACATAGGTCGCTTGAAGCACTTTATCATCTGTCATGCGGAAAGAGTTAATCTTGCGGACAAAACCAACCTCCCTAGAAGCCTAAGACTTTCTAGTGACAAACAAGACAATTAAGAGAAATCATTCTCTAAACATGCATTATCATACGAGAAACCAAGTGTTTTTTGATCCTACCTGAAGTCCAACGCTGTTGCAGTAGTCTAGCCTCATCGATCCAGATGAGCTCCTCCGTCACTTCGAAACCTGCATACACTAACAATCAAACGACAAACGATTACATAGCACCTGAATATCCCATCAAATAAAACATATTCAACATATAGACCAAGGAATATATGAAACAACTCATTAATAACAAATTGTTGAGAAGAATGGACTTATTTGTATTAATAGGAAACAAAAGAAACCATTACAACCTGAGCCTTGGTGTTGTGCAAGTTCCTCCAGGGTCCAGCAAGAGTTTTCCTTTACTTTGATAAGCTCACCCACTTCCAAATGAAACAAGAAAGGATGGGAATCTCTCCTCACAAGCTTCTACAAGGAAGTCCTAATTCCAGCAGCATCTACCCTTTGGAATATTCAGCTTTCAACCTCCCCTCCTCTGGTCCAATGCCTGTATTTATAATGCTCTAGAGGAAGTTAATCAGGTCCACCATCAATGGGATAAGCCCCTCTTTGGATGGGGTAGCTCCCTTCTTGATGGGATAAGTTCCCCTTTCATAGGGATACATGAACCATCTGGAGGCACTCAATACATGTCAAACAAGCTTCTAGAATGCTCTAGATTTGACCACAAGTAACATTTTTAAGATGAAACTCGCGCCTTTTGACCTTTACAGGAGTACGCACCCACCCCTTTACATACAGAGTGTGCAAGGACGCAGGTATTGTGAACTTGGGATGCGTACACGCAGGTAAGGATGAGAGAATCTGCGTACTCAGAGATAAATATGTTTTTAATGACTTTCTCTCTTTCTTGAAGTTTGACATGGATATCAAAGGTATGAGGCTTGCAAAGGAGGATAGTATGACTGTTGATGGAGCCATACTAACTACAAATAGTCATGGTGACAAATTTTAGTGTAACAGATTGCCCCCTAAAGTGCGAAGCCTATAATAGATTAGGGTTTTATATCATCTAGGAAGGGTGAAGTACTTTATCATTTCAAGGATTATCTTATGGAGAGCCCAGTCAGAACCTGCAATTTTCAACACAAAATACATGTATAAGATTATATCATCGCTGAGGTAGGCATTCCCATACTCAGATCAAAAACTTTAACTAACAGACTAACTACTACTCTGATACAGGAATGATTTCATAGTACATCATAATCATAGACTCATGTAGACACATTATGGACGCAGCCATCTGTTTATAATTGGTCTACTATATAATGAGTACAAAACTCCTC